>JANHFT010005156.1:41002-60572 GCA_032467955.1 Pseudoxenodon macrops | reverse complement strand
GCCAGGTTTGGGTGGGGGCGTGGCCAGGGGAGGGAGGTGAGTTCCACCACCTTTTCTCTGAGAAAAAAAGCCCTGCACAGAACCATACAATTTCTTTGTTTAATTAATAAAGTGGCGTGTTAAAAATGTTCTTATGACACACCATGTCAGCAGACTGAAATTTAAGTTTCCAGAGTTCTTTTAAAAATTGCATTTCTGTGACCCAAACTTACAAGACCATCATGGAAAAGTTCTAGGTCTGGTACCCCATGATCTCTTATTTTGCCATCGCAAACTCTCCTTTTTTAACTGAGTTAACTTAAGTGATGTTGTTTGTACTCTGGTATCTTTTCTCCCTCCTCCTCTTGCCAGAAAAAAGGAACCGAGGGACTATAAAAAAAACTTGGTCCCCCAAATTATTTCTATTCTCCTATACAGCATTCCTCTTATAAATCCAAATACAATTATGGATATAATCTGTGTATCCCCTGTGCTATATGTCTCTATCCGGCTATATGAGAAATATTATAAGTTGCTGTGTTGGTACATAAAGAGATGAAGGAAGGAAGACACACAATTTGGAGTCCTTGGTGCTCCCTGAGCTTGGTTATTTGCTTGCAGACATTTCATTACCCAGCTAGATAACACCATCCTGTTATTTAGTTTAGTAATTAAATATATACGAGCAAACAACCAAGCTCAGAGAGCACCAAGCACTCTACAGTCCAACCCTGAGCTACAGAAATTCTTTTCCACTGGAAACATAGTTTACATTGCATAGAAACTACACATTAGAGAAAGTGGGAGAAACATTCTTCCATCTCATTAGCCTTCATAGTCTCTTTCCTTTCTCTTTCCTGTCTCTCCCAAACCTTGTTCTATTCAGTCCTCATTTTACTATCAGTTCCAGTCTGCAAATCTACACACACACATACACACACACAAACACACACACAAACACACTTTGTCTTCCATTGTTACTTTTCCTTTTTTCGTTCCTATCTCCATTTCTACTCTCTTTTCTCTACTTCTTCCTTGTCCTTTTTCTCCACCTTTTATCTCTGCCTCTACAAATCTTATTTCTTCCACAACTTTCCCCTTCCTCAATCCTAAGGTAATTTTTTAACCTTACCTCTTAAATTAAGCGTAACGGAGGTACAGGTAAGTTCTCAACTTATAACCATTTGTTTAGTAACTATTCAGAGTTCATATTTAGCAATATATAAATATGTTCTCATATGCAAGAGAAAAATTAATAACTTTAGTTTGTCTGATTCCCATTTTAGTTACATTTTTAATTGGGGGGAAAAACAAAATTTGGTGGGGAAGAGATGTACTTTGGGCATATCAGCACACCTAAACACCAGGGTGGGTACCCTTTATTGATGCAGTGGATTTCTTAAAATTCCAATTTATTAATCTAATGAAAATAAAGTTGATGATCATGTACTTTCAGCTTCAGCTGCATTTGATCAAAGATGTAGTTGCATATATGACAGAGCTTTTCTGACTAACCAAACTGTGTCACTTCAGTTACCAGTTTAAACTGTCATGGCTTCTTGTTTCATCCAGTCTTGGTAATTGTTCAATGATTAAATCTGCTTTGAGAGTACCATCTCATTTGATAGCAGCTACAATTCCAAGAATCAATGATGGGAGGAAATGTTAAAGCTGTCTGGAAGGGTGGTGTATGTGCCTGGATCATAGAGTTCTTGTTCTTCACAGTTTCTAGTCAGCTGCAACAGGAACATAACAGGAAGGACTGCAAGGTTGGAATCACACACTACTTATTTCCCTTATTTGACATGACAGCATACATGCATCCTAAAGTAGGAAGCATGTAGAAGACGTTCAACTGGCAATTCAACATCAGTTGAATAGAATTTATATTAATACTGAGGAAAAGAACACGAAAACTTCCTTTATTATAACTGATGCAGCTCTTTGTGTCCAGAGACAATCACTTCCAAATAGCCGTACTTAGTAAAAACACTGAAGCATGGTGAAGTTTATTTACTGTGTAAGCCTTGCCAAACAAAAGCAATGAGACATATTAGTTCTTGTTCACACCTGCAGGATCTCAGACCCTTTTAAAGAAAATCATTAGCTATGTTAAATCACAAAGCTTTCTAGCCTGCAGCTGAAATGAACACTATACCATTGTCAAAGCTTTGTTGAACGATGTGGCATTAGTTCATTATTGTCGCTTAATTGGACAAGAAAGTGAAGTGGGGGAATTGCATGACAATAAAACAGATTAGTCAAACTTTTACTAAAAGAGAAGAGAAAGAGAAAAGAGAAAGGAAAAACAGAATGCTGTATGTTATAATTATATGAAACTCATATGATCTGAAATTATGCTAAGTGCATATGATTTCACTTTTTACTCATCTAGTCTTGGACTAAGACTTGGGTCTTAGACAGGGGTGGGTTCTAAATTACCTTGCTGCCGGTTCACTGCCTCCTGTGCCACGTGGGCGCATGTAGGGAAAAACCCGAAAAATTCAAAAACAAAAGGCCAAATACAAGATGGCGGCACATGCACAGTGCCAGAAATTCGCCTTCTGCGCATGCGCCAAAGAAAAGAATCCCCAAAAAAATTCAAAAAAAAAGTTTTTTCCCAAAGAAAAAAATTCAAAAAAAAGATGGCGGCACCCACGAAGCAGAACCGGCTCCGTGATGTCACCAGCGGCCTACTACCTACTCGGTAGAACCAGTCCGAACTGGTAGGAACCCACCTCTGGTCTTAGAGGAGCCCAGATTTATTGGATTCAAGTGTAATGCTGGAGAGAGTTGTCTTTGTCTGACTGTATTCATCTGTTGCTCGTGGGGAGTCTAAATCAATAATGGCATCAAAGTCACACTGAGTAGAATCAATGTTATCCTCAAATTGCCTAAGCAACTTACCAGAGAAGGCCTTTATGCCTTCTTATTTAACATCCCATGATCAAGATGTTGTCTTTCGTAATCCTTCGAGAAAAGATCTAGCCCAATGGATTGCTGGTGGTTGGAGCGGTAGTCAGTTTACCACTCTCAGGACTACAAAATAAGCATGTTACTATGCTTTAATTTATCTTCTTTATTTACTGTACAAGATACTTCTCCTTTCTTGAGTCAAGAAAGGTGCCAAATTGATGCTTCAAAACTGGAAAGGAGAAAATATAGCCTAGGCTTGTGATGGCGAACCTATAGCACATGTGCCAGAGGTGGCACGCTAGGCCTTCTCTGTGGGCAAAGTTTTTGGCAAAAACGAACCATGCGGAGCACTGCAAAGTGTTTCTGGGAGCCAGGGATGGCAAAAACATGACACGAGGAGGCCAAAAACTATTTTTTCTTGTTTTCCTCTTGTAGATTTAGGTGCATCTTATAGTCCAAAAAATACAGCAGTTGACATGGATCCGGCAATATCATTGTAAAGACAAACTCTCTAGAGAGTCCAAAATGGAATTGTTGTATTTTTTCCTTTAATAAGGTATATATATTTCACCAGGATCTCTTGCTCAGATTCAGCTACTAGCATCCAATTTGTATTACCTAGCTTCTATACCACAAATTCTTCTTATATAGCTACCATTTTACAGTTTTAGTCTTCTCATTCACATAAACTACTGTCCAATTCTCCTCTCTTTCTCATTTCCCTATAGTCATGGAGAGCCTTTGCCTTTAAAACAGATTTGTCTTCCATCTGCTGGATAAATAGAAGCTTTGCAATCCATGCCCAATTGAATCTCTCTCCCCTGCCTTAATTAAATTACTGGTTTCACCAAATTAGTGCAGATTCTTTTATAATGATTTTTTGTTAGTTCTGGAAATCTCTGTATCAAGATAATGTTTCTGTCAGTCTGCTTTATCATTCTGTTGTCTAACTGTGTTGTTGTGTTATCCTTTCTTGAATATGGCTTTGCAATAACTAGTTTTCACACAGTTTCTTTATTTGTATGGCACACACTTGAGGATTGCTGTAGAATTACCATCCTTTACTCTCTGCTTGATTTTAAATACACCTTTGTATCTATTACGTTTTTCTAAATATATTGTTACAAAATGTAAGTTTGAATCCTCTCTCATTTCTAGAGCTTTCACCACAGTTTCAAAACATTCTTAGAATCTAACATTAGTTCAATTAAAACTGCCTTGGGTAGAATCACCCCTTGGACCTCTAGCTGGGATGATATTTCCAACCTCTAGCCTCCAGCATATATAAGCTCTCTCTTTCTCTGCCTTTTATTACAGAAAACCACAGAAAAGTGCACTTTAACAAAATGGTAGACTTTTTTGTCCTGTCATTTGCCTTGTCTCCTCTGCATTTCTATCATTTCTTACACTTTTGAAGTACTGTGGTTTACTGCAAAACAGATCATTCAATAATAATAACCTTCTTCTTCTCCTCCTTCTTGTCCTCCTCCTCCTCTTCTTCTTCTTCATCATCGTCGTCTTCATCATCTTCTCTTTCTTGGTCTTCTATTAATGGTGATACTGCACCATATTCTTTTTTATTTATTTGTTACATTTATATGGTATCCAAAGAATCATATAGGATTCTTTTCCATGCACCTGGCCTGCAGGTGTGAACCGACCCTTCGATTCCATCAAGGAATCCTCAAGGAACCTAGACACAATCAGCTGGAACTGTTTCCTGGCAAGGCCTTTGAAGCCAGACAGATCTGTGCTCACCCTTTTCCCCTTCATGATCAGTCAGCCATATCCTGGTCCTGAATATAGATTGATACATTATCCTTACTGAATGTTGCAGTCTGCCACTGCTATTTGCAAAGATTTATTTATATTTGGGCTAGGTTTGCTGGCTTGTTTAATTCTGTCATCTTTCCAAGGTAGACAGCCAAGAAATAACAGATACTAAAACAAAAAGGAAATCAAGCGAATCTCGCCGCGGCACTTTTCTGATCATTTCGGTTACTAGACATTCAAGCTTCTGACGCGAATTGTCATTTCCTCTTGGGACCTCTTCAGCTGCTTCCCAGCTTGGATGCCCTTTGTTAGTCTTTTATTGGAAAGGACATGTGGGGTTTTCTGAATCCTTTTGTCCACCGGGTCTTTGTGATCTAAAGTCAAGGAGCTGAAAGCATTTAAATGATGTTACTCTGGAGAAACGGGCCCCAATTTACCTATTGAGCCTTCCCATTCCCAACGAAAGGTTAGTCTGAAAAAGAAACAAAGATCAGTGAATAGGAAGGAAGATGCGAATCAGTACAACATGCTTCCTGTATCTTGTTGGATCAAATTAAATCCTAATCAGATAGATAAATATATAAGAAAGAATGGCAGAGATGGGAAAGTAAGAAAAATAACTCTGTGTCATATAAAGCCTTCTGTGCATAACTACTTCGACGTAAGGATCTCCCTTGGTCTTTAAATGGCATGCTAGAGGCATGTCTTCAAAAACTAGGTGGGAACAATGCAATTAAACAAGTGAGGTCAGGGGGGGAAAACTAGCAACTTTATTCAATTTTAATTAAGTTTAAATACTAGAAGAAAATTCCTGACAGTAAGAGCTGTCAACCAGTAGATATACATAACCAGTCACTGGTGATGCCAAGATGGGAATGAGATACTCAGTGATACTCATCTTCTATGCATAATAACAAATTGGTTGGAAGACATTAGGAAAAGTCTTCACAAACTACAAAACTGATCTGGTATAAAGAAATAGAAGAATGTTACCAAATTAAAGATTACCATTGTAACTTATACTAGGGCAATGGATTCATTAAGAGACAACTGTACTTGTCAATTGTACTTTAATTCAACTGTAATAGTCTACTGTTCTTTGATGGATTGATACCCAACAGATGCTATCAGACTTTATTTGTTTTATAGGTCCGGCAGTGAATGTGAGCTGCAATATTTTCATTAACAGCTTTGGATCTATTGCAGAAACAACAATGGTAAGTAGAATGAAGCATGTCATCTCTGCAAACTTCCCAAGTCAACACTGACATTTAACGTATTATACCCTTAAAATGTGTTACTGATTCCCTGTTCCGATATTTTATTTTATTTTCCCTTTGGTCAGCAATGAATCCCAAGCTGGCTGTATTTTTACTGAGCGGATGAGGCCAACATTTTTAACTGAAAGTAGAGGGAATCAACTTGTCCACTCAGCGGCAGATTAAATTGATTTCTGGGTTGCTTCAGAATCTATGTTATTTCACAGATTAGCATTGGAAAATCACTGATTTATAGTCATGTCCTATAATCTAGTTCTCTAACCAGGCAAAAATGGAAAACTTCAACTTCAAAAAATGCTACAGATTTAGTATCTTCAGGGTGTATTCAAGTTAATACAAACACAGCTAATCCATGTCCTTTACACTATGTACTACAGTACAGATAGTCTTTGACTTATAACAACTGAGCCCAACATTTCTCTTACTAATCGAAACATTTGTAAAGTGAATTTTGTCCCATTTTATGACCTTTCTTGTCACAGTTACTAAGTGAATCGCTGGAGTTGCTAAGTTAGTAACACAATTGATAAGTGAATCTGGCTTCCCCATTTGCTCATCAGAATGTTGTAAAAGTGATCATATGATCCTTCGACATTGCAACCATCATAAATATGAGTCAGTTGACAAGCATCCAAATTTTGATCATGTGACCATGGAGATACTGCAATAGTCATGTGAAAAACTGGCATATGTCACTTTTTTCAATGCTGTTGTAGCTTTGAACAGTCACTAAATGAGCTGTTGTAACTTGAGGACTACCTGTATATCAAGTATATACTGATTATAACATTCAGTGCCATTATTTCAGCTTGGCACAGGGACATGATTGTAATGGTCAATATGGTTAATATATTAGCATCAATTTGGATGTGGCACATAAAATTCCATGGACCCATTATTTAAAGTATAAAAGGAAGGCAGAAACCCAAAGTATTTACATCATTGGATCATGAAGCTAATATTATTATCATTTTAGAAGGAATTTCCCCCACACACACACTTTAACATTTGTTTTAATTGAAACACAGCTTTCGTTAAGGAATTATTCATTTTACCCATGGAAATAAGGAGCCACGTTGAACTATTTTAGTATTCTGAAAGACTTATTTTGAAGTGGAAAATTGCATTATCAGGTCATTGTTGTAGAAAAACAAAGAGACGGCTTTCTGAGCAGATTTAGCCAACAGAATTTGATGGCTCTACTTTAGTTTTGGGATCAAATACTTATCCTCTTGGGTTGAAATTTACACGGTTATTATAATTTCCTTTTTTTCTTTGGAAAGATTATTAAAATGCCAGTGTTGGGAATTTTAGCTCACACATAAGACATTAAGTTGACATTTAAAAATGCTTGAGACCATCTATTTGCAGCACACAAAGTGGTAGGTATTATTACATTACCATGTAAAGGTCTAATGAGTTCACCATTACAAAAGGGGATAATAAATGCTGGATAGAGCACAAAGACTATAAATACAGGAGAGATTATCAGTAGATACAAGAAAGAGAATTCTGGCAAGCAGATCAATATTCCTCAAACATTAGGGAGGATAAGAGGGTAAATTACACAGAAGATACACAGAATTTTTGAGGATGAGGACTCCAATGGTACAATTCACAAAATAAGCAACAAAGAAAAGAGGTGGACTCTATGCATCTATCCATACAGCTGTCTAGTTTTTAAAGGAGAGATATGTATATGGAATGGTTTTGAGCGGCAGAGGTATCTTAACGATCTTAATGTAGTGTTATATCAACACACATTTCTCATTCTATGTATCAAATGGATTTCTACAATGTATTCTATATGAGGCTGTCCTTGAAAAACATCTGGAAGCTGCAGGTGGTGCAAAACGCAGCAGTAGAGGCAGGAGTACCACTAGGAGTATGCATGAAACATTTCTACTGAGCAAGCTGCATTGGGTACACTATATTGGTTATGACCTTTAAAGCTTTTCAGAGGATGGACCCAGGTTATCTGAGGAACCATGTCATCCCAGTTAGCAATAGCACTTAGACTTATATACCGCTTCACAGTGCTTTACAGCCCTCTCTAAGTACCCTCTCTCCAGGATATAGGCTCTTGGTTCCATATTTTTCCACAAAAAGGTGGAGAAGTTTTGATTCTGTCTGCTACAGTACCATCCAAGTATCACAGGCCTTGTAATCATCAGAAGCCAACAACAACAACAACAACAAAATTATGTCACCTGGCCACTGGAAAGCCACTAAGCTAAAATAGCATAGCAATAGCACTTAGAGTTATATACCGCTTCACAGTGCTTTACAGACCTCTCTAAATGGTTTACAGAGTCAGCATATTGCCCCCCAACAATCTGGGTCCTCATTTTACCAACCTCAGAAGGATGGAAGGCTGAGTCAACCTTGAGCTCGTGAGACCCAAATTGCCAAACTGCTGGCAGCCAGCAGTCAGCAGAAGTAGCTTGGAGTTTAACCACTGCACCACCAAGGCTCACTTGTGCTCTGGATAGCTGCCTCTCATAAAGAGACTACAGGACAGTGGTTTGAGGACCAGGAGATAAAGAGAAACATCATGCTCTCAACTCCGACACTGAGTTTGCTAATTCATTGTCTAATCATTTTCTGAAATTGCCTATTCAACCACCTTTAGGACACTAGAGACTTTCAAAACAGCAAGTTTGAGAAGAAACCTGATGAGTTTACCTTCATTTTTAAATAAAAGGAAAAAAATAATCAGCTTAAAAACTTAAAAAAATTAGAAGTATACACAAGCAGCTAAATTCAAAACTCATTTAAGTGAGTTGTAAAATAATTAAAGGGCCAGACAAACCTGGAATAATGGAAAATTGGGACTTGCTACAAGATTTTGGAAAATGAAATGAACAGCACATTTGTGGGAACCAGCTTGTTTAGACTATTTTAAGTCAAAACAGAAACATGAGACTTTATGATTTTGGAAACTGCAACACTAGAGAAGACTAAAGATTCCAGGCAGAAAAGGGGGGGAAATGAAAAAGTGTCTTTCGTCAGCACTAGAACTTGTAAAATGATAGAAAATGCTTTGATATTTGAAATGCTTCAGCAGGTTTTTGATGAATGGGTTTAAAAAAAATAGAAGCCTCAGTCTCAGCAATGATGTATACATCTATGACTAGATTGTGTCCTAAAGATACTAAGAAAGAAATTACTGATGTGAAAGAGAAATTGTGGAAGATTTACAAGATAAAGAGATGAAAGAAGGTTTGCCTGATGTAGAAATATCAGAATAGAAAACAAATTGCATAAGTACTGGAAAATTAAAAAAAATATGGACTAGAAAACAATTAAAGTGGAAGTACAAATGACAAACCAATAAATTGACCTATTTAAGAATGTTTATGTCTTGAAGAACTCTTCAAAATGGGAAAAAGAAAAATGGAAGAGAATTCAAATCCTACAATAGCATCTCAATGAACTAAAGATCAAGATTGTTAAAAGCAGACGTTAGGACAAAATTAGATTGTTGGTCCAAAGTTATTATAAGATATGTTTGTATAAATCTGGCATCCTTTATAGACTTTTTTGCTAACACTAGAACTGAAATGTTAATGATTTATGGTTTTGTATATGAGTTACGGGACAAAGTAATGTAATGTTGTGGAGGTGGGATATTATTAAGTTTGTGTTTGTAATGAAGATCAGGCGCTTCAGAGAACTGATGATGGTTTCATGGATCACCAGATAAGGCCGTCCTTTGCAGACCTCTAAATTAAGCTTAAGAGTCATGGTGGCACAGTGATTAGAATGCAGTATTACAGGCTAATTCTGCCAACTGCTAGCAGTTCGATTCTCACCAGCTCAAGGTTGGCTCAGCCTTCCATCCTTCTGAGGTCAGTAAAATGAGGACTGTTGGGAGCAATATGCTGACTCTGTAAGATAGTATAGCCTTTATTGTCATTGTACATCATATATACAATGAAATTGGTTAAATTGGTAAACCACTTAGAGAGGACTGTAAAGCACTATGAAGCAGTATATAAGTCTATGTGCTATTGCTGTTGCTATCAGGAGACTCAGCAGCAGATAACTTATTATTAAAGTTCATAAAGTAGCTCTTGGGAGGCAAAAGTATAGAGTACTTATTTCCTTTCCTCTCGGGCATCTTTGTCCATGATGGACACAATCACCACAAAAGGAAACTCTGTATAGATCAATTACAAAGGCTTATTGAATGAAAGTTTCATTCAGACACAGTTATCTCCTTAATAGATTTTCCAGTTCAAGCACAGCTAATTAGAGAGACACACCGATCAGTATGATTTTCCCAGCTAAAATAAGAGGTTAGCTAAATTACAAATCAATAGTTATACATGTATCTCCTTGATTCCAGAAGGATTTTCCAAGAAAAATTATGAGGGAAGTAGCAGACAAAAATGCACCAAGCGAAATAATATGCTATAGTATAGAATGGAAATGCTTTGAATAGGACTGGCAACCACTGCATTCTTCTTGCAGAGCTCCTTTTTGTCACCTATTTTATACCTAAATGCTTCAGATGGACTATGTGAGTTTTATAAGACTATATAATCATCCTAATAGTTCATTGTCACTAGCAGAGGTCAATGCTGGGCAAGCCCTACGAAGGAGTTTTATTCTGTTCATGCCAAGGATTGTCTCTGGTTCCCTGGGTTTCTGTATCTCCAAGTATTCTTCTAGTGGTAGCTGGCCTAAGAATTGGT
This sequence comes from Pseudoxenodon macrops, assembly GCA_032467955.1. Lineage (NCBI taxonomy): Eukaryota > Metazoa > Chordata > Lepidosauria > Squamata > Pseudoxenodontidae > Pseudoxenodon > Pseudoxenodon macrops. The sequence continues at coordinate 49,924 of JANHFT010005156.1, read as the reverse complement.
TTATATAGTTTGTGCCATCAGCAGCTTCCAAGCAGCAATTGAAAATCTGTGAGCCTTTTATAAAAGTTATGCTGACTGGACATATTGAGAACTAAACTACTACACACCTGGAGGGTATCAGGTTGGGAAAGTCTGCCTTTTTCCAGGTTGGGGAAATCTGTCCTCTTTTTAACAGATTTTAAAAGGTTACGAGTGGCGGAGGTCACATTCATTTTCAGTTATATCCGCTATTGAACCAAACTGTCTGGGATGGTTTATGCAGTGCTTCTATTGAGTTGTGCAGAAATGCTCATCCTAATCTTTCCCTTCACTTAGGTATGCCATTATGAAAAGCAGCTTGAGGAGACCAAGGCCGACTATGAGGAGGGACAAGAGAACCTCCAGGAGAAGTACTGTCAGGAGAGAGAAGTGTTAGAAGAACAAATTGGGTGTCTACAAGTCCAGGTTTCTGAGCTTCAGGGACAACTGGCGAGCTTGAGGCAGGCCAACTCCCAGCAGAATGTTGAAGGGAACCGTCTCCAGCTAGGCATGGAGGAGAAGGCTACCCTTATAGAATGCCTGAAGATCGATCATGAGCAGGAGCTCCAAGCCAGACTGAAAGAGGCAGAAGAAAACTTTAGTCGTGAGAAGGAAGAGTTGATTCAGTCTAAAGCCTGGTTGGAAGAAAGAATGAGAACTTTAGCGCAGGCCATCCAAGAAGAAAAAATGGAGCTGGAAAATGGCTTCCATGAGAAGTTGCAGAGACTGATGGAGAAGCACGCCCTGCAGATGGAGCAGCTACAACAAGAGCTATTAAGAGAGCATCAGCGAGAGCTCCAGGAACAAAAGTGAGTAACTTTTTTTTACAACAGCGTAGAATTTATCTTGAATTTTCCCTCTTATCTTAGGAACCTGACAACTGCAGTTCTGGGGTAAGCATTAGATAGCTTAAGATCTCTAATGGAAGCTAAATCATATCCTTGCTAACGAGTGAAATGCAGAATCTTTTGGAAGATTTCTGAGCTAGGATTTAGGAAAATCCAGTAGGGGAAAGCAAGAAAAACTGTAATTGTATTTGTATCTGATAAATTTATTTTTATTTATTTATTTTATTTATCAAATTTTTATAACTGCCTGTCTCCTTCGTAAAGTGGCTCTGGGCAGTGCACAAATAAAATATCAAAACCATTAAAAAAATCAGTATAATTATCTTTCAAGAGTGTATAATTGTATCTACATTAGTTACATTGATCTGATTGCTTAGTATATTGTGAGGGTGCATTGAATTGTATATACATCTACGTATATATTGAATTGTGATAAAGTATATTTTAAACAGTTTATTCAATATATCATTATAACAAATCACTATTTTTGCACTACGGTAGTTTTGAAGTGTGCTTTCTGTCTTGAGCAATAATTTTTGTTTTGTTTTTAAACGGACCATTTCCACCTCCAAAAACAAGCTTTGAATCTAAACCTATACAGCCCTGCAATGATGACACGACCTTAGTGAGATACCTTTTATTGTTCCAGCTTCTAGTGACAAAATTGGTTGTGAACAATTGAATGACATTTTCCATCTGTGTGAAAGGATCTGTAGATTCCCATCACGTGCAACATATATTAATATTTTAAAGAGGCCACTAGTTTCTTTTAAATACTACTAATTATCCATTAATATTTTATCCGAAACTGAGAACCATACTCACATCAATATCCCTTGCTCAGATATTATTACTGTTACAGTTATTACAACTAGTACAATATTCTAGTCACTGTCAAAGATTAGATATTAGCTCAGAAGGCAGAACTTCTTAATAAAATAGGCTTTGAGACTGGCTATATACACATATATATAGGGACGCGGTGGCTCAGTGGCTAAGACACTGAGCTTGTCAATCGAACGGAAGGCAGTTCGGTGGTTCGAATCCCTAGTGCCACATAATGGGGTGAGCTCCCATTACTTGTCCCAGCTTCTGCCAACCTAGCAGTTCAAAAGCACCTAAAAATGCAAGTAGAAAAATAGGGACCACTTTAGTGGGAAGGTAACCGCATTCCGTGCCCCTTTGATGTTTAGTCATGCGGGCCACATGACCACGGAGACATCTTCGGACAGCACTGGCTCTTTGGCTTTGAAACGGAGATGAGCACTGCCCCCTAGAGTCGGGAACGACTAGCACATGTGTGCGAGGGGAACCTTTACCTTTATATACACATGAAGGTATTATAGATATATCAAATGTGCTCTCAATGCTTTAAAATGGGCCGCTATTATTATTATTATTAGATGCCAGAGCAACTAAGAAAATAAGTCTTGACTTATGGCAGTGGTACAATACTGCTTTGTTTGATCATGGAGCTCGGATGTTGGTGCCTCTGTTCAGTTTGATCTGCATACATACAGCATCTCATGTACTGTATACCCTGATTGTTTGCGCTGCCCTATAAATGGCAAAAGTCCCCAAGCAAGGGTGAATGGATCCAAAGGATGAACTGATGTCAACAATATTTGTCAATCCTTTGATACCTCTAAATCTGTATCACGCCCCCAGCATTCACCTTCTTTTCTTTGCAGAATGAATGGAAAGCCCTAAGGCCTTTGAGTTGGGAGCCCTGTTTTCTCGAGATTACAGTATTTCCTCTGGTCTCATTGCCTGCATTGATAACTGAATGGGGGCAAGTGTACCTGAACTGTGAACGGGATTAATAATAAACCTTACAATACATGAGGTCTCTGTTTTGGGATGCTTGACTTGGAGGGTCTTATAGATCCTATAGGGAGGGTCTTATAGAGCCCTATAGGAGACTTCAGGTCTCTGGTGCAATACACTGAAATACAGGACCAGTGACATCATAGGGAGTGACATGGCTTACAGCAGGGTTGTCAAACTCGCGGCCCAGTTTAGCAAAAGGGGGAAAAAGTCGTGATACATCACGTGATGCCGCTGTGACAGTGCAAGTTTGACAGCCCTGGCTTACAGCAAGCAAAGAGGCCTTTTGTGGCCAGAGGCTGCAATTAACCTACTGGGGCAACACCTTATAGTCATTTTCATATGTAGCCACTTGCAAAGTGGCTGCCTTTGAAGAATACTTGGCAGCTGCAACTGGGCCAGAATGCAACATCCTTGGCAGTTATAAACACATAATTCCAGGTGCAATTCAAGGTGTTGGCTATGATCTATAAAAGCTTTCATGGCATAGAAGGGCCTGACCTTTCTCTTATTGTTTCTGCCTGGCTGGTAAAATCTGCCAAAGGAGGCATGGTCCAGGGGTCCATCCTTAAAACCCATTCCGTGTGATGTGAATTTGGCAGCATGACTTCTCTGCTGCGGCACCTACCCTCTGGATCCTATCTGAAAATTGAATTGCTCCAATCCTGCTGTCCTTCAACAAGCCTTAAAAACCTGGATCTAATCAAGCACTTTAATTAGGAGCATGTGCCTTAGGGAATTTTTTACTCATTGGTTGTTATTTTAGTCCCTAATTCATTGCTTTGTATTATTTTCATATTGAATTGAACGTAGGTCTTTTGTGTGCCGCCCATAATTATTTTCAGGCGGGTTGGCCATTAATGTCAGCAAAGAATGAATAAAGAAATAAACTGTACAGACAATTTTAGCAATTGGATGGGACTCTTCGTCTTACACATATCTGGGGCTTCGTGATGCTCATCCTTAGTTTCTAGCATCTCTTGCTTCCGGTTTTACTGGTCCTATAAATCTGGCTACCTCTTTTTGTGAGTCACAAATTGAGTATGGACTTCAGCAATTCTAAACATCAGTAATATATAAATATAAATACATCTAAGACGACAAAAATCTTTTTTCTTTTTGGATTGTGTTCAGTTTTAGGAGATCATTGTACTCTAAGGTGATAACCTATTCATTCAAAATGTATTTTACCCTTTAGATAATAATTTATTATATTAAATAGAGTATCCTGCATTAAGAAAATCTGTAGTTATTTTGCTAGGTCATTATTCTTAACTTAATAGGCTTTAACCCGATTGGACACTAGCCCCTTTTTAAAAGGAAAAAGAAAAATTAGCAGGAATTAATCAGACTAGGATTAAAAATAAATAAAAAATACCAGGCTAAACATTACAGATGGCCATTGTTGCAGTTTGTGGCTAAAGCTGCATTCGAAGACAACTAAAAACTAGTATAGTAGGTGGTCTTACAATCCTTTGTCCCTGAATGTGTAGAGATTTCAGTAATGTGTTGTGTTGACCACATTTAGGATAAAAATGGAAAATGAGTATAATGGAAGAATGTGTCAGAGAGAGGAATGGTTCACCGCTGAACAACAAACACTGGCAAGAAAGTATGAGGAAACCATAAACAGTCTTGAGGAGCAGCATCAACAAGAATGGCTTAAGCTCTCCAGGCTGCAGTTAGATGAAAAATCCCAATGGGAATCTGAAAAAAATGAAATTCTCCAGGAAGGCATTGAGGTCCAAGCAAAATGGAAAGAAAAGCTGGAGAAAGAGAAAGCAATCTCTTCATTACTGGAACAAGAGAAGAAACTTCTAGAGACAAATTACAAGGAGCGTGTGAACTTGTTGATCTTGGAGAAAAAGCAACTTCAACAAGAGGCTCAGGAGCTGAAAAACCAAGAAAATGACTTGTGTGAGAAACTTCTGAAGATTCAATCCAGGCATGAGATGGAGCTAAGGGAAAGAGAAGAAAGGTCAACATCAGAAGAAGAAGAAGAAAGGCAACTGAGCAAAAAGCTTGGAAGACTAGAAACAGAATTTGCACATGAACAGGAAGAACAGAATTCTAAGACTTTGAAGCAAGAGATGCCCAACAGAGCAATAGAAGGAAGAAATGAATCGAAGTCAAATATCTCAGTGCTTGGAAATAAAATGGAAGATCCACAGCAGGAATTGCAATGTCAGTCCGAGCTACAAAACAATCTTGTTTCTTTAAACAAGGATGAAGAAGCAAAAGGAAGTGATTTTCTAGAATCTGTCAAGCACCAGGACTCTGGAAAGGAGATAAATGTTCTTTCAAAACAAGAAATAGCTCAAGATCCAGGAGAAGAAAATAGTGTAGGAACTACCTCTTTGATGGATGGCTCTTTGAAAGAACTAAGCAGAGAGTCAACTCAATGCCCTGGATTCATCCCATTAGTTCCAGAAACATTGGTAGATGCTCAGCTCCTAAGTGTGACCGACAAAAACGGTCATGTTGCGACAGAAGATGGAATGAAAAAATTAGACAAGATTGCGATTCCAAACATGAAAAACGGAGGGACAACAGTTGAAGGAACCATGGAGACTTTGCATGTCTTGCAGAAGGCCCATGAAGACATTCTGGCAGAGAATGAAGCCCTTAAACTGCGACAGAATCAGCTTCTGGAGAGGATTATTCTGCTAGAAACTGAATGCAATCAAGCAGCCCATGCTCGACAAGACATGGCTTCCCAGGTTCAGAAGGAGCTTGAGGAGATCCTTAAAACTATCCCCCAGCCTAACGTGTTGCCATGTGGAAGTGATGAGAAGGGGGGAAGTTTGCATTGGGAAAATGTGCCTACTGACAGTGCAACAAAAAACCAAATGCTCTTCGCCGACGCTTTGGATACTGATTTAAGTGTTGAGGAAATGAGTGCCTACTCTCTTTTATTTGAGGCAGATCATGGAGAAGAAGTTAGAACCGACAAGGGAGACCTCCATGATGTGGTATCGGAATTTTGGGATATGGGTATGGTGGAAGACTCCACAGACTCCAGAATAGGATCTAACATTTTCCAATTTCCAGAAGAACTCAAACTGGAAAACCAAGCCCTAAAAACAGAGATTATCAAATTGCTAGAACGTAACAATAAATTGGAGGGGTACATGCCAATATTTATAAGCCTGCAGTCCAGGCTAGACGAAACCAATCAAGACTGCTTCGCCCTTAAGGAGGAGAAAGAGCAACTGCTGCAGAAAGTGAAAGACCTGGAAAAGAAACGGGACCAGTTGGCGATGGAAAATGCCAACCTGCAGACTTCCAAGCTGATTTTGCAAAGCCAGCTTGGCAAACTAGATGAGCTCATGCTGACTCTGCAACCCCAGAAGAGCGGACGGCTAGGCCGTTGTGAGAATGTCACCAAAGATGCAGAAGTGGACAGGAAAGGGCTCCATGAGCTGAACAGGAAGCTGAGAGAGAAAATAGCAGTCCTCCTGAAGCAGAAAGGCACCCATACTCAGGAGAAAGAGAGTCTGAATGCTGTCCTTCACTGTTTGCAGAGCACCTACAACGAGCAGCTTCAGAAGATTGAGTTTTTGAGGTAATGTGGAATCCTTCCATGCTCTAACAATCCCATTTGCCACTTGGCTCTGCTTTTTGGGACTAACTGCCTAATACTTCATTGTCCACCTCGCATGATGACTTGGATTAACATAGAGATTAACTTTGCCTAGAAGACAAACGCTCTGTGATTTCTAACATGAATTAACAACATTTCATAGAGATTTGAAGAATAAATAACCCAAGTATAACTTTTCTGGAGTATTAGAAAGCTGAATTGTTTAGACAGCAAACTTATCTCTTGGCAGCTGTGCAAATTGCATGAGACAATCGTTTTTTTGTGTACTGCTTAGCTTAATGCTTTTATGTATCCTCATTTCAATACTACCTTTTGTATCATTCCTCCTTTTCCTCTTTGTCTTAATTTCTTGTTTTTAAATGATCATAATTCTGATTAGTTAACCATTACCACTTTTAATGTATTTTGATTCAACATAATTTCACTGTAAACATTTCCTATAAAATAGAACAAGTTATTCTGTTTGCTGACAATAAAGTAAGAAAAACAGCTTTGCAGGTTGATGGCCTGCATCATAAAATAATATCAGTGCAGAATTTCCTTCAAGTTGATGACTTCATAGACATGATAATGGTGGTTTTTTTAGGCAATAACATGGCAGTGGTTTGCTACAGAACGTTTCAACTTCCCACTCCAGCCTTCAGATCTGGAATTTCCTAGTGGTCTCCTGCTCAGCTACTAATAAAGTTTAGAAGCGTGGCTCTTTAAAATAATCTAAGATTAACTAGAGGAAGCTACCTGCGACAGGCATAAATAATATGCATTTCAATAAACTAATTCAGGCTGAAATACCGTATTTTTCAAAGTATAAGACGCACCGGAGTATAAGACATACTTAGTTTTTGGGGAAGAAAATAGGGGGGGAAATCCTCCTACCAGGTATTCATCTGGCTAGTGTCCTTAGTCTGGTCAGCTTCAGCACATTATTTTATCCCCTGGTTAGGGCTGGGAAAAAAGCTTCTTCGGAGGGAGTAGCCATGAAAAAAGCCTGCAAAGATTTAGGACTGGAAAAAAGCTCCTAAAGCACAGGTGATAGAGAGAAGCAATGAAAAAAGCCTGCGAAGATCGCTTCACTCACTAGCGCCTCGTTAGGGCTGAAAAAAAGGTTCATTTGGAGTATAAGACGCACCCAAATTTTCAGCATCTTTTAGGGGGTGGAAAGTGTGTGTCTGAAAAATACGGTAGTTCAAAGTATCTTCAGTATCCTAAAGACTGTATTTTTGCATCCCAAATGTAAACATCTTAGAGAGGAAAATACTGCCAGGAAGAATGAGATTGCCTTATTAAATGAAAGAATCATCTCCAATATGTAACCGAGGGAGCCTAATACAGGTAGTCCTCGACTTACAACACTTCATTTACAGTGGCATTGAAAAAAGTGATTTAAGACCATTGTTCAGACTTACGACTATTGCAACGTCCCCATTACATTTGGATGCTTGGCAACTGGTTCCTATTCATGACGGATACAAATGTCCCAGGATCATGTGATCACTTCTTGCAACCTTCTGACCAGCAAAGTCAATGGGGAAGCCAGTTAGTATTACTAACTTAACAACTCCAGTGATTCACTTAACAAATGCAACAAGAAGAGTCATGAAATGGATTTCTCACTTAGCGACATAAATTTGGGGTTCAATTGTGGTCATAAGTTGAGGACTACTTGTACTTAAAGCAACCTTTCAGCTGTGGTGAGATGCTTTTATAGTTCCCATTTATATTCACCCACATAAGCAGCAACCTTCCCCTTTCACCTTCCAAAATATTTAGGCAACCTGCCATTCAGCCCCCCCAAAATATCCAGACGGACCTACCTGAGGGAAAATTGCCATTTTGCTGATTGTGATGGTTCTATGTACTGTGCATTTTCAGGCAAAAAACAGAGACCGCACTGAAGGAGAAAATGGCCATGCAGAAGATAGCTGAAAGCTTGAAGAAGCAGGTAGGATTTTCTACATTTAGGCAATCTTCTTGGACCAAAAAACCCTGATTGTAAAATTGATCGTCATTTTATAGGTCCCTTCCCAGTTTTCATCCCTGTGCTTGTCGTTTTACATTAATGTTTTAATTTATTTTTTACCTCAGTTCCATCACGAGGTTTCATTTTTGCTTCTATTTTAGAGTGCCTGTTATATTATTAGTTTTATACTGGTCTATGAAGGAAATAAAACACAGACTTTGAATCGAGGGTGATTGAGAAAGGAGGGTTAACAACTATAAAATTTACTGGTGACAAGTGCTAATATGATCAAATATGAACTTTACTTCCAGTCTACTACAGGGGTGGGCTTCACTTACCTTCCCTACCGATTCGGGATCGCGCTGGAAGTGCCCGGGTTAAACTCGTCTGCAAATGCACAGGATGCTTTGCGCATGCGCAGAGGGTTATTTTCGCTCCGGTGGATGGATCGAAAAGCTGAAGGACCGGTTTGGGAACATGGGGGGAAATTCCCACTACCGGTTCTAGCAAACCGGTCCGAACCGACAGGAACCCACCTCTGGTCTACTATGCAGATTGGAACTTAGCTATTCCCCGACTTTATGCTTGCTCATCATAAGATAGGATTCATGAGTAAAACCTTGTCTTTTCAAAGTGCTTTTTTTTTAAAAAAAAGTGTTTTTCTG
>JANHFT010005156.1:16337-28338 GCA_032467955.1 Pseudoxenodon macrops | reverse complement strand
GAGGGATGGGAAGTTTTGTTTGATATTTAAAATGATTGACCCATTTGAGTCTTAACAGCTAGGCTCTGCTTAGCGGGCATAAATAAATGAGAAGAATAGATCCCACAAGATTGAATTACTATTCATTCCTGTATAAAATCACTTTTATTCCTATTTTATAAAGAGCATTAGGCCTGGGGCCTGTTTTAATAACTTACCATGGGCCTGGGACTGATACATAGCAATTAATTCAATGGTGTAGTGAATTTAACTCCTTTGCTGCAAGGATCCAAATGCATCTGCAGTGAGGAAAGTAATTTCACAATTGCTACTGTTGTTGTTGATGTCCTTGGTTCATGGTGCAATCTGGAAAGTTTCCCCTCTATCAGTAGAGGAAGTCCCACATCACATACACTTATGTAAGTGTACAGAAAGTGTGGGAATTTAATTTAATTTGGGAATCTTTTCTGATCTTTGTCTATTTCAACCTTTGGCGGGGGTGGGGGAGGAGAGGGGATGGTTGCTTGCACAACTCCATTTGCCCAAGTAGGGATGTGTCGCACATCCTCGCCCACCACTTCTGCGTCTTGGTTCCAAAAGACTGAAGGCCTGGTAGTGGGCTGTGGCTTGGGGATCCCTGGACCATGGAGATTCTCAATCATCCAGATGATGGTTGTCCCAAAGATGCTTTTCAAAGGGCAACTGGACTTTCTTGGTTTTTTTCTTGAAAACGTTTTGCTTCTCATCCAAGAATCTTCTACAGGTCTGATTGAATGGTAGGGAATAGAAAGATTTATATTCTTTTATGATCTATTGTACAGTAAATCATTTAGATTGATTATTAGGTCCCAGTGTATCTCCTCTTACCCCTGTTCTATGTTTGTGTGTGAGAGAGAGAGGTAGAGAGAAAGGATATTTAAATTTAGATAGAGTAAATAAAAATATTACCAATCAGACCTAAATGCATGTCTGATGCTTTGCAGCATGCCTGACACTGATTTTATTTACCTTTTGCTCTTGCCAAATATGGCAGCTCGAATCTACTATTCCAACCATCAAGCACGAAACACCAAAGCCAGTTATTCACTGAGCAAGAGAAGCTGAATGTGAATGGCTACAGAAGGAGCTAGTTTGGCCAACAACCTCAGTTTTAGGTAGGGTGGGGGGTGGCATAGAAAATGCACTTTCATTTTGCACAATTATGTTAAACTTTGAATTTATCAGTTAGTTTTACTCCATCTTTCAAAATCTGTCAAATTATAAAGTTTGTTAGTTCCATTTATTTTTACAGTGCAGTTCTTTGGGACATATGGATAGCTTTAGTCAAACTATGTCCCATGTTCCAAAAACACAAGCAACTATTCCTCGCAATTGTTTTTATAGCTGGCCAATTAGAATAGAATAGAATAGAATTCTTTATTGGCCAATTGTGATTGGACACACAACGAATTTGTCTTTGGTGCATGTGCTCTCAGTGCACATAAAAAGACAAGATACATTTTTCAAGAATCATAAGGTATAACACGTAATGATAGTCATAGGGTAAAAAAAAGTTGCAGTCCCTGCCATAACCAACCAATCACTATGTAGACAATTGGATGTAGACCATCAAGCGACTGCTACCAGCCATGACAGAAGGTATCTTTATGATCAAAACCAATCTACACTGGTTGCTATAGAAGGTCAGAAGCAAGAGAAGGATACTACTGCCATATCCTTCTTGTTCATTTCCTGGAGATCAGGGAATGTTGGCAAAATTATTATACTTTAGATTAAGGAGGTTAATATACAGGTCTGGTTCTTTTCACCAAAGCAACATATGAAAGATTATAAAATCTAGACCATGCAGGCTTTTGACATGTTTTAGCTGGGGATCTTATATTCTCAATTTCTGTATGTGCCAGTGATCTCCTGTTGGAAGGATGGAAGCTTTATAAACAATATTTCATTCTTATCCCTTTAAGCCTTGCAACTCTAAGAATTATGGTGAAGTTCTAGACAATTTGCTAGATAACCTCTCTATTGGACTATACTGACTATTAGAAAATATCTATTTGGTTACAGGCTGACTATGCCTGCAGGTACCGTATGTTTTGTTATCTTTGGTTGGCAGAGTTAAAACTAAATAAATCATGCCACTTTTTTTTCTAAAATTATACTAAAATCCTTGTGCCAGTCCAACAGAGATTTTCAAAATGGCAGAAGAATTAGCTAAACTTATCTTGATTTAGAAATTGACACTTAGCAAAAGAATAGAATCTTCTCAGCCATGAGTCAGACTGACCTTGCAGTTTTCACCGATGTAGATTTTGCCATAAGAGGTGTGAGCATAGCTGAAAGCAGATTTCAATTCCTATTGGCTTGTGGGTTACATTGAGTGATTTTGAGGTAGTTATTATACCCTTTGACTATAATTAAGGTGGCATGGTAGCTCAGCAGTTAAGACACTAGGCTTGTTGTCTAGAAAGCCAGCAGCCAAGGTTTAAGACCTGAGTGCACCTGTCCTTGCCCCAGCTCCTGCCAACCTAGAAGTTCGAAAGCATGTAAATGCGAGTAGATAAATGCGAGTAGATAAATAGGTATGACTTCAGTGGAAATTAACTCTGCTCCATGATGTCATGCTAGTCACATGATCGCAGAAATGTCTTCAGACAGCCCTGGCTCAATGCCTTGAAACAGAGACAAGCACCGCCCCTATAGTTTGCAATGACTAGCAAAGTAAAATCCACAGGGACTGCTTTTTTTTAATACCTACTAAACCTTACTAACTCAGAGTGATTGAAATAATAAAACTATAGGAGATCTTTAAGTAAGTCACCCTGAGTTTGGAATGCTATAAATGTAATAAATCAATATTTTTGTGGAAAGGGGAGCCACAGGGGGAGGAGAAATGATGTTTGGAAAGTCAGGTTCAACATAAAATAGTTTCATTAAGCTTAGCAGAGTCTGAGCTCAAGTATTTCATTTTCAATTTTAATCACAAAAAAGATCTAAATTATCCCTCTGGGAACAGATATTTTACTGCCGAATTTTAATGGCACAAAAATTCAAGCAGCTTTGCTTTCAATCGGTTCTTAAATCAAAATTCCGTCTCCAACAAAGAAACATTTTGTGATCCAAATGAATTCAGAAAAGAAACATGTTACCCAATTTATTCTGATTCTACAAGTTACTGTATGTACGGCCAACATTCATCCAAGGTTTGGAAGTCCATCCAATCCATTGCTGCTCTGATGACCCACCTTTTGCTTCTGACATTTAATTGGACACCTCTTCACATGTTCAAACATCAGCCATAAGATATTGAAACCTGTTGTTACTTTTAACTCAAACCAGATCTCTTAAGAAGCTGAGTTCTGTGTATATTAAATGTGCAAGACACACTTAGCCCAGCCTATATTCTCTTGAAGAGAATAGACTCAAAAGAGAGTCTCCATTTACACGTCCTACCAGCAGCTCTTTTCTGTTTCTCTGAAAAGGTCTTTGTTTTTTTGTGCAAGTTTATTACTTTTTTTCTGTGCAAGTTTCATTTGGCCTTTTTTGCCCTTTTGATTCCTATAATTGTCTCTCCATCTTGTGTTTTTTTTCTTCTGGCTAACCTATGCCTAGACCTTGGTGGCTGGAACTGGCAGAGACGAATGCAGTGCTCTGCCTGACTTAACGTGTGAAGGTAGAACCAACTCTTTTCTTCTGTAATCCCACTGCATGGAGAGAAAAGAAATGACATTATCTAGTCCCTGCCATCTCATCTTTCCTTTCATTTGTTACAGACTTGGTCCTTGGACCAGGTTATTAAGGCAATAACCTGCCTCATTTGAAGGAGCTACTCTTCATTTTAATGGAAATATTAATGGTCTTGTTCAAACATCATAGGGATAATAGGCAAATGATTTCTCTAGTTTCAGAAAGAAAGAGAAAAGACTTATCTTTAAAGTCTGCACTTTCCAAGAATATGAGACAGGATGCTTAATACAAAACCAAACTTCAGGGGGGGAAATGAAAAGTGGCTCTGAGATTCCATTTTCTTTTCTCCCACCCACCCCCCATTTTTTGTTAATTGTTGGATGAATTGTTTATTTCGTGAGATAACTGGAGTTGTTTTTCCTTCCATGGTTTCCCAATTGCATGCCCTTAGTGGAATAGTGAGATTGACATTTGCATGGCCAGTTTACTGATCTTTGATGACCTCCAAACTATATAATTTCCCCTATGTTTCTTTACTTTGTACAGCCAAGTGAGCTCAGGGAAAATGCTCTTTGTAAGCTAATTGTGATTATAAAATCTTTCTCCAGTTTATAATACATTTTGAGCTCCAGCTAAATTTCCCATAAACATTCTGCTGATGATGATTATGGTGGTTGATAGCTTGTATGGTTTTCCACAAAGTTCAGAGCATGTGAACTGGGATGTGCATGCAAGAGAACAGTTGCACATGCCCTTTCCACTTCATTAGTCCTCCATTCTACCATAACCAAAAAGACATATGAAAGATTGTTTATATAATTCAGGTAAGAAGTAAATGCAGGTGATTTTCTCCAAAGGAATCATCACAGAACCTTCATGATTAAACACAGTATAAATGTCTTATCTGATGCTTCATATTTGAATTTCAACAAATATTGATTTGTATTATTTTTCTCTAATAGTTCAAATGCAACCTCAACCAACCTGGTGATTTCCAAATGTGTTGGAATGCAACACTTTTAAGGACTGGGAACTTTGTCTGGGAATTCCGGAAGTTGCAGCTGAACCAAAGAACATATTAGTTATACATATCATAATAGTTATACAAAACTGTACCATAAGCTGGTTCTGATATTTCAGGACAAAAGCTAGTAAAATATTCTAGCAAATAAATAACATATCAAAAGCTTTCTCGCGTTGTTCAAAATTCTAATATTGTAATTCACTACCACTTTAAAAGCTATTTTCATTATATTGCTGCATTGCCTTATCACTGCAGCTCCCTATAGAGCGCGCAGCATAAAAGGATTACTTTTGAGTTTGTAATTAGCAAATTGTATGGTTGGTTTTATAATGAGAAAAATCTCCAACTAGAACTGCAGTTATCAATGTAATCCTAGAGTTTTCTCTTCAGAAGGCCTGCTGAGTTTAATACTATTCATTCCAAGGTTAAGATATATTCAATTGCAATCTAATCTGGGGAGTGAGGGTGAGGAAGTGAATTCTTAATAACATTTGGCAATCAATTATGTTGAAGCTATATCCTAGGGTCAACTGCTTTTAGTCTTGGTAATGTCAGAGTTGGGGATCATAACACAGAACTCGAAAGGTGTTTTGTTCCCTTATCAATTTAATGTGTACGTCTTCAACATAAATTTATTTTCTCAGCTCAATAAATTGGAAGAAACAATAAAAATGTTACACATTCTATGTATATTAAAATAAATCTTTAGGGATGTGTGGCGCTTCAGATCCAGAGCCAACAATGTTCTTTGCAGGAATATGGATGTGCACACCAGCTCTATTGGTGCCTCCTAAAGACTGATTGTTTCTATGCCATCAAGTCAGTGTTGAGGCTGAGCAACCACACAGAAGGCCTTCTTCAGAATGATCTGCCCCAACTGGCGCTTCAGGTCTCCCAGCAGTGCAGCCATTTTGTCTGTTTTTCTCTGCTCCTCTTGTCTTTCCTTTTACCATTCCCAGCATTGTGAACATCTCAAGGAATTCCTTAAGGAAGCAACACTTTTCCTTGAGCTAGCTTTGTGAATCTGAGAGAAAATGTATTGAAGTTCAAGAGGCACCAAATGTATGTGTCCGTACCACTTCAAAGTGCCTTTATGGCCTCAGCTCCAAATTGTGGCACTATCTGATGAAGCACGAATGTACATAGCAAACCTTCATTTAATAGAACAGCATTGGTAAAGTACTTTTACTCCTATCAAAGGCTATAGTATATTCTCTCTTTTTTGCAATCTACAGGCATCATGAAGCAAACATTGTACAGGGAGATCCATGTTTCTATTTTAATTCTGAGGTTCTTCCAAAGAGGTGTGCTTCTCCGAAAGAGAAACCTCCCTAATTAAATACGAAATGTGTTCAGCTGAAACTCCATCATCCCCAGTCAACTTGACCAATACTGTCTGGCACTGATGGCAACTCTAGTACAATACCTCTGGAAGGGACGTGAAGTAGCAACCTAATGTGTGTGTGGGAGGAACAGGACTAATATGGAACAATGTGTTGCAAAGTGTTTTGCTAATGGCAGATTTAAATAGAGGGGAAAGAGGGGCACAAGCATTATGGTGTATCTCCATACCAGCAAGTTTTTTCTTTTTCTTTCCCACAACTCCATTCCTCCTTTGGTCTGGAGCATGGCAGAAGGTGGTTGAGGGCCTAGATCTCAGATGAGAAGCCTTTCCTCTCCCTCATCCCCCATTCCTTTTTTTCTCCCTCTCCTTCATTGACTCCTTTGCCAAAAAGTAAAAATCTTACTGCATGGGCTGTGACAGTGTGCAGTACCGTAATTAAATTTGTATGGCTTAAATTTGCACACACAACCTAAAGGAAACGTTAGATCAGTTACTGGGAGTCCACGTTTGCATTCTTCCTGACTGATCTTGGTGCTCAGATGATGAGAAGGGGTTCTTGGTCTAGACTGCAAGGGCATCTCTTTTATATTTTCCTACCCATCTTCTCTGATGCAGCTGCTTCACTCCAACTCCAGCATGATGCTTAGCCCACCCCAGCACCCTCGAGAACTGCAGGAGATCCAGCAGCAAGGATGTCCTGTTGTCCCATCCGAACAATACCAGCAGCTCCAGCACCAGTTCCTTCAGGCAGAGAGGAGGTGTCAACGCCTGCAGGAGGAGCTTGAGAATCGGCCCTTGGAAACGAACATGCCCCAGGTATGTTACATTCTGTTTCTTCTTCACTGAATGTAGATTAGTCATCTACCTCTTCACTTCTTCTTCATTATGTCCCTTTCTCTGTTTATGCCAGTTTCAAATTTCTAGTGCAACAGATATCATCTTTCCATATATTGCATCATAGCATGCTTTCTTTGGACAAATGACTATCTAATATCAGTTAGGAGACCTCTGGGGAAGGGAAACAAGCCACTTATGATGCAGCTTATTCTATTCGTTGATAGTCATGCCCTCAAAAAAAAATCTCCTAGTACCAGGTTTGAATTTACACCTCTGTGGTTTCATCCCATTGGTTCTTGTCCTACCAGTGACAGAGATCATGCCCACTCCTTTCTTTATATTAATATCTGAAGACTCCTACCATATCTCCTTTGAGTCCAGTCTGTTGCAAGCTAAACAAAGCCAGTCCTTTTCAACTTTCTTTGATGGACTGACCATCTTAGTAGCACCCTTCTCTACAAGTTCCAGTTTGCAGTTCCTAAAAGTGAACATAGTAAGATAGCAGTTTTAACAGAATTGGAAGAGCAAAATCTTTTATTGGATTACCTGAACAGCACAATTCAGTAGCAATCTAAGCTGCAGGTATTTCTCAGTTGAACATGGCAATCATTTAATATGAGGACAATCTGCAGAAGAGAACTTTTCATTTTGCAAAGTATCTCGGTACCAAAATGATTACACCTTTTATAATAAAACATTCTGACAAACTGTAGCCATTCAGACATTGGATTCCAATTCTAATCTGACCCCAGCAAGCTTGCCAGTTAGTCAAAATGCATCACAATTATTCTTTAGTAACATTTATATGGCCACAGGTTTCTCTCTCACATCCAATTCTAGAAAATAGACTGGGGGCTTCCTTGCATTCTGCTTATTGTACCATTTAGTTATAAAAATGCTAGCAATCTGACATATCACTACTAATCCGTGGCTTAAAATTAAGTAACCATAGATAAAATGTAATAATAGAAATGGAGGATCCAGCAATAATTCTGATTTATGATAATTGTCAATATATAACCCTATTCTAGCTTCTACGTATGAAATACTGGAAGATAGGATAAGGGTGTTTTGCTTAACATACAGCTGACACTGAAATGTTGAATTTCATCTGAGATTTATGCTGCCTCTTCCTCCTCTTCCTCCCTTTCTCTGCCTGATTCCATCCTTTGGATAAACCATTATGACTATTATATCTAAAATAAGATACTTTGGTTAACATTTTCCTCTAAACCTTAACTGAAAAGCAAGATTTGAATGGGTTTCTAATTTTGATGTGTGGGCAAACTACAACATGTCTAAATGATCAGCGTGATCAGTTTGGATGTAACAATAAATGATGGCTGACCTAAATAAGGAATGGGGTGATCATGCAAAGAGGGGAAGAGATGTATTAGCCTGAGGCTTAGAATTGGCAATGAACCTCACCCCAATGTCAGAAAATAAGAGTCATTGGCTGTATGGTGCTTGCTCTTTTTAAAGAGCTATTGATCTTTAAAGAACTACTGTCTGCAATGCATGACCTATGTGGGTATGTGTGATTTCCTTGTTTTTGCAATGGGCAGTAAAAATAAGTTTGAGGAACAAAAGGAAGAGCAGGCAACCAAGACAATGGTCAGATAACAGTAACTTGAGTTCAAAGCAGAAATGTAATTTGAGAAAACAATTCAGACATAACCCCTCCAAATTCTCTTATGGGTAAAGGCAGGGAGTGAGAAGGTGCTTTCAGACTTGCCAGAGGCAAGTAGTAGAATTTTTAACTTTTGTTTCCTAGTCTGAAGGGCTGACATCCATCTTATTCATAAAAGAATTAGGGAGGGTCAAATTTGACATGTTTTCTCAAACTACATTTCTGCTTTGGACTCAATTCCTTTTATCTGATAGCGGTAGTACTTAGACTTATATACC
Source organism: Pseudoxenodon macrops (assembly GCA_032467955.1). Classification (NCBI taxonomy): domain Eukaryota; kingdom Metazoa; phylum Chordata; class Lepidosauria; order Squamata; family Pseudoxenodontidae; genus Pseudoxenodon; species Pseudoxenodon macrops. Next base: position 19,561 of record JANHFT010005156.1, on the reverse strand, counting down.
GCTTCATGGTGCTTTTCAGCCCTCTCTAAGTGGTTTACAGAGCCAGCATATTGCCCTCAACAATCTGGGTTCTCATTTTACCAACCTTGGAAGGATGGAATGTTGAGTTTTAACCTTGAACTAGTGAGAATCGAACTACTGACAGTTATCAGAGTTAACCTGCAATTCTGCATTCTAACCCCTGCGCCACCGCAGCTCTACTGATCACAGTTTTGGTCCTGTTCCTCAAAGTTAATCACTCAGCCCCTTGCAGTTCTTGTGTTTGTCTGTCTTGATGTGATGCTTAAATGGCACTGAGTGTTTGTGCTGCTTAAGTGTGATGTGCTGTTTTCAAAGGCCTGCGGGTCAAGTGTGTCCTCCTTGCCTTCTTTCCCCAGGCTTTGCTTCCGGAGCAACGATCATTGCATGCAGATACGTACAGGCGGATTGGTCATCTCTGACACCCCTTGGCTTCTAACGCACCGCATTCCTTACTCACACTAACTGGCATAAGCTGAGAAACCCAGGGATCAAATTGCATTTGTTGTTAATTTAAAATCATCTTTTTTATTTAAAAAAAAATCTGTCTTGTATTTTTCCCCATCCTTTATTTATTTGTGTTACAATCTATTTTTATGAGGGGGAATGGGGAGAGAAAGAATCATCTTTTTTATTTTAAATGTTGTTATAAGTCAATTTCATTATTTATGCTATTTAAAAATGGCTTAACCAGAGGAGTTTGGAAAGAGAAAAACTTATTTTCCCCCATCAATTGTATACTGTAAGTATTTTTTAAACAAAATGGTACTAAAAATTTTATATATTGGATTTGGAGAAGAAATTTTGGGTTATTTATACAAAATTTTGTACAAGATGTATAAATACTTTTTAAACAAGGAAAGAGCAAAACTTTGGGGCTTGTAACTGGATAAATAAAATACGCATTTTTAAATATCTCCTTGTCTTTTTGTCTTACTAATTAATAGGATTTTTGGATGCATTCCTTGATGAAGCTGGAGTATTTATTAGGCTGAGTCATTTTGTCATGGAAGTTTAATTAAGGCAATATTTTCTTCTCTTGGCAACTTCCAGATGTGCCTATTTTAGTTCCCAGAATTCTTAATAATAGTCATTTTAGTAATTTCTGAGAGACAAAGTCACACATCAGAGAACTGTTAAGTCTGGAAAACATTGAATTAAGGTAAAAACAAAGTTCAGTGATAGAGCCCATATTCTATATGCAGAAAGTCCCATGTTTTATCTAGCATCTGTAGTTATGAGTAGAATACTTCATAACTCAATACTTCAGTCTGAAACCCTCGTTGCAATTAGTATCAACAATGCTGGTATCTCATCTATCTATCTATCTATCTATCTATCTATCTATCTATCTACTTACCTACCTACCTACCTATCTATTTAAAAACAACCTGCAAGAAAAGTGCATTCAGTTTCCTTAGTGGGTTGCATAACTATGTTACCAGATCCCAGATGACAAAACCATGATTTTAGACCCTTCCGGAAGATGAAGTAAATCTGACATTGGAGAGAATGATGCTGCAAAGAATAGGCTCCACAGCAGAAAAAACTCCCCTCTTGGGTCCCATCAGATGACTTTGGATGGAATCTGCAACCTGCCCTTCCTGCCACACCTGATGGGATGGATAGATATGATTGGGGAGAGGTGGTCTCTCAAATAACTCTGTTCTTAATAAAACCTTCAAATAAAGAACCAACCCATAGACTCTGATTCAGCTGAAGGAACAGTATCTTTGAGGATAAATCCAAGGGTAGCAGAATAAAGCAGCTAGCATAAAAGATTGTAATTTTTAATCCAATACCAGTAGTAGGAATGAAATGAAGATCTGTAATAGTTAAATCTTTATTCATGGCAGAATTGGATTGGATCCTAGTAAGATATGACAATAATAAAATCTTAGAAAAGCCTAACAACTTGAGATATTCATATGAGACAGCTATCAATTCATTAATAGGCAAATTTGTTCATGACAACAAATTATTCTCCATTACAATAACAAAAATTGATAGCAAAAAAATGCAAAAGGATTTCTTCATAATGAATAAACACTGAAATTTAATTACAAAATTTAGAAAATTGGGCACAAATCCTATCTACAAACACAACTACATAATCCTATCTACATACACAACTACATAATACATAGCAAGGAAAAGAAATTGTGGGGTGAATATGGATTGTTGAATTAAAACATTGACTCTTTTGGTGTTTATACAAAGGATAAATACATTTTTGGATATGCTGGAAAAGCATCTGAAAAAATAAGTTATGGTATGTTATGACATCCATACACTTCTGGAATGTCTGTACAAAATCTGGGGTGTGATTTCACTTGGAATATTGTGAGTGGAGAGTGAGTGGATAGAGAGCAGTTTGGTGTAGTGGTTAAGGCTAGAAACCTGGAGATAGAGTTGTAGTCCTGCCTTAGGCACAAAACTACTTAGGCTGGTCACTTACTTTCAGTCCTAGGAAGGAGGCAATGGCAAGCCACTTCTGAAAAACCTTGCCAAGAAAACTGCAAGGACTTGTCAAGGCAGTCTCTGAGAATTGGACACAATTGAAGGAAGAAAAAAAAAGGATTGCAAAATGTAATGCATGCATTTTCAGAATCATAGGCACTACATACTGGTATCTGAAAACTATCAGGAAAAACCTGGTTATGAGCATAGCTGCACTTAACAATTGAATGGACAGCACATCACAAAAGTCTCACTTTAGGATTCAGAGGTTTATTAGAATTTAAAGCATAGCAAACATAAAGCCTTTGCTGTAGGCACTTACATCACATTGCAATGGGGGTCAATCGGACAAGCAGTCAAAAGGGACAGCTTAAGGCCGATTGGCAACCTCCCATTATTCAGCTTTATCTTTTATACCTTAAAACCACAACTCACATGATTTTTGGAATCTGTCCATACTGTCATAGCAACAGGGGCAGTGCTCCATTCCTTTAACCTCAATGTTACAACGTGGCTATTTGTATATGTACTTTAAACAAACACTTCCTCTTTCCCCATAGCCTCAGCCCCGCCCCCCTCTCCTTATTTCAGCATATAGGGAACTATGGTGTCCATGTCAGCTACCATTTCATCAGATGCATATGCTGGTTACAAATTTTCCTTTATACTTGCATCAGGCAATTTATGTCAATACTGAACCCATCTCAGGCTCCCCAAACTTTATTGTGCTAGAACGGGGGGGGGGG
>JANHFT010005155.1:46622-67417 GCA_032467955.1 Pseudoxenodon macrops | reverse complement strand
CCCCAAAAACTAGGATGCGTCTTATACTCAGGTGCGTCTTATACTCCAAAAAATACGGTATATATGGTATGCTTGTGGAGTATATGCTCTGACATGAACTGTTAGGGAACATAACTTGTCTCCAGATAATTAAACAAGGGCTTTTTCTGGAGAACACAAGACAAAGTAGGCCTGTTTCAGTAACCAGACATTGTGCAGGCATATTCAAGATCCAAGCATACGTCAAGACTCAAATTTTGGATAATGTTTTCCAGAAAAGAAAAGAAAAAAGAAATGTTTATTTGCAATAGGAATGAGCAGCAGCTGCTACTGCAAGATTCAGCTTAATTCTGAACAGTAATTCACAAAGCAGTTTGGTTTTTTGAATTTAATCATTCAGTTAAGAACCAAAACTGCCATTGATTATAATAGGAAATTGATAAACATTTCTATATTCATTTCTATTTGGCATAATTTAGTTTACAGGAATGGAAGTAATTTATTAGGGATATAATCCTGCCCAAGTAGGAGCTCCAGATGTTTTGTTAGATAATTATCTATTGAAGAATAGAACTTCTGATAAACTATTTCTTGACAGAATTGGATGTAACATATAACAAAAGTGACACAATGCCTCTGATGGGCTCAAGTTTGCTAGTTTGAAGTTTTTAAGTTTAGTGAAACTAATACCGTATAACTACAAAAATAACAATTGAGAATTTCCCAAAAAGATATATTCTTAATTTCTATCCTTTTTATAGATTTTCTTTAAAAAATTGTCATGAAAATTTCAGAAAGGAAGCTCCTCTGTTAAAACCCCTTCATTTTGCTTCCTCTGTAACATTTTGGGAAGGTTATATGAAAATAGAAACATAATAGATATATCTCACAGCATTAAAAGTTAATTATTTCAGAAAAATGGGGTATTTATGAAGTAATGATGAATAAAAAGCAATTTAAGTTTTTTTTTTAAGGAGTTATCAAAGTCACAAAAATTGCAATTGAGTATGTGAATGGATGTACAGCAAACAGTGGAAGAGACAGAAGGCTTGGACATATAGTTCCAAATAAATACCAAATATTATGCTACCCTAAATCTCTCCAAGACTAACCAATCTATTTTAATATGCAAGTTTTAGAAAAGAAAAATAACAAATAGCACTGCAGCTGGAGAGCCCACTACAATATAGAAATTGAAATAACAGAGCTATCTTTTGCCCTTCCTCATCTTTGCGTTGAAGAGATGCTTTGCATTCTTCTTATATTTCTCCCCAAAAGCTCAATGTATCATTTTTTTATTTTTGCAAATAAACTGGCTCTGGATTCCTATGAATCTCTAAAACACACATGTACACAACCTCAGAAGAGGTCAGATCCTTTGGAGGAATATTGCTGTGATCTGAACCTCTCCTGGATACGTATGAATCAGATTGATTCAATTTTGAATTCAATTGATTTTGAATATATTTCAGTTTTTAACCATTAATCAAAACAGAACATAAACATTTGACAAAATGTTAATGAATGTAAATTTCCATAGTTAAATTGATCAAGGGTGTCTGTAAGGAGAAGAAAGCGCATTTCCGATATATCATGTTACAAGAATATTTTCTCTATTACATAAGCTAGATTTATACTGAAGTGTTCTTTTAAGCCAGTTAAATTTGTCTTTTTTAGTTCCCGTCCCACTTCATATATTTTCTTTATTTGTAATAAGTTATATAAAATATATCTCATATGCTTGAAGCTATTTCAAACAGTGTACAGTCTTTAAACAGTGGCTTGTGTTTTAATTTCATGCTTTTCTTTTTATGTTCCTAAAGATGTCAAAGGCAGACTTAACAGACTCTCACAAAAAAATGCTTGTTACCCCAGGCATTCGTGGCAATATTGCGGAATGCAAAATCCCACATACACGAATAGATGATGGAACAGCTATTCAGGTTAGTAATTCAGTATCCTTGTGAAACATTGTAACTTTTTAAGTATGATGTTATGATAAAGAGATAATGGTTTAGGATTGAGTAGGTTTGAAAAAAGTTAAAAAACCATAATATGGAAATATCTAAAGTCATGTACAAGCTATTCTCCAGAAATCATCAGTCTTAAAATAAAAAAAAAAAGAAATGGACTTTGGATTAGTTTACATTACCCTATTTAGAACACATTTTCGAAATATTTGTATATACTATTACTTTGTGCTCAGAGAAATTATATCAATCTGGCACACAAATGATCAGATGATTGTGGCTAAAAAATTATTCTAGGGATCCCCCCCCCAATTGCAGTTATGACTGGCTGAAATCAGCATGTTTTATTCAAACACAAGAGTACTAGCTGTGAGTAATTTGGATAATTTATTCAAGATAACAGAGTTGACCACACGACTTGCTCAAGGAGACAACATTCTAGAGTCCTACCTTAGACATGAAAGCCAGATGGATGATTTTGGACCAGTCCACTTCTTTCAGCACAATTCACTTCACATGGTTTTTGTTGTGGGGAAAATGGGAGGAAGGAATATTATGTATATTCACCATTTAGACTTATTTGTAAAAATGATAAAGGCAGGATTAAAAAAAACTAAAAAGAAAAAAATACCTAAGGTTGTATGAGTAGCCCTTGAGCTGGGATTAGGATAGCTAGACAACTGAGTTTTGTAGGAAAAAACCAAACTGATTATGAAGAGAGAACCTAACTTGAAGGAGATTTACAGGAAGAAGAGTATTGAGTTTCAGAAAGCTGTTGTGCAGAAGGGTATTCCTGGGAAGATAATTTCTGTGAATGCTTTTAGTTTAGAATGATCAGTTTTAACTAACTGGTGATGAAGGAAAGATTTGTACTCTTTTCAGTTAACCAGCCATTAACACTTTGAGAATAGTTGAAACCATTTAGTTTAGTTTAATCTGTGTCTCTAAAACACCTGAATCAGAGTGCAAATGAGAGTGGAAATATCTTTGATAATGGAATTTTATTTTCTAGTCTGATTTTTCTAGTTAGTTGCTTTGCATTTTTTGTATTGTTACTCCTGTCCCATAATTCTCTTAGCTAGGGCTAAAGTCTGCCAAATATTTCTGGATAAAAAAGGGCAAGTTCAGGGCATTTGTACATGAGGTTAGGAGTAAAAAAGCTTATTTATATCAATTAAAAAAAACAACTAGTTAACAAAAATGGCATTAGATTTAAAGAAATATAAATTAGAATGCATTACCTTAAACACCCCAAGCATTAAATTGGAAATAGAGGGAACTGCCTATATTGAGCATTTTAAAAAATGAGGAATTATAATTATTTTTGTTTTTTAATTCATTCAATTCTATTATCCCTTCTATTGCTTTGTACTTTTTTTCCTTAATGCATAAAACATCGTCTATATGTAATTGTGCATATTTATCATCTCCCTAATATACATTTGGTGATTTCTTGGAACTATCTTCTAAGTATCTTTCTTCTGTACTTTGTCCTCTTATTTATTTGTTTACATATTCTCTATGTCTGCAGCAAATTTATTCTTTTGGAAGGAAATTAGGACACGGCAGCTTTGGTGTAGTGATTGAAGTAACACACAAAGAAACAGGAGTAAAGTGGGCAATGAAGAAAGTGAACCGCGAAAAGGTTGGTATTTGTAATGGACAAAGAGGTTTTCACCTTCTTGGCAATGATTACCTTATTTTAACATTTAATTTGAATAATCATGCTATAATTATGAGCTTCTAAGTTTCTACTGTAGAAACTTGGGAAATATTGATTATTGTGCATTTATTATTTCTTCAATAGTTTATGGGAGATATAATAATGTTAATTTATTTTAACTATAACTGTGAGACTGCCGATAATGTCAAACGAAATAAAAAGTTTTACAATGCAGCCTAGTATATTGTACAAATCAAGGTAGTTCATTTTAGTAAATGTTATGATAAAAGACTTTTAAAAAACTTTAATAAGTGATATTGGCAATATCAAATACCGGTATGTAATGATCAAATTATGAAGTATGTATGTTTTACTCGTATGAAATGTAACACTTTCAAAGAAGATTGTGCAGGGCATTTGAGATTAAATACTTAAATTTTGAACCAGCAAGTATCACTGAGAAGTGACACCATCTTTAAAAAATGACATGATATGTTATAAAAATGGAGTTGAGGGCTTTCAAAGGAAGAACAAAAATGTGAGCAATGAGCTTTAATGATTTCAAGAATTGTAATGAAAAGTGGCAGTTACAAAGTTAACATATCATGGGTATTAACAGTACTACCAAATGTATATAGATGTGACTTAGAAAAGACTGAAGCAAATATGTTCTTTGCTGTTCTGGCAAAATGAACATGGGAAGAGTAAATGAATAAAATTTAATTAACTTTAGGGACCTCATTTTATAAATATAGGTGGGTGTTTTGGACTGGATGATTTAGAGCAGCTTTCAGCATACATATAATTCTAAAAACCAATTACAGACCCTTGAAGAGGCTTTTATAAATATATAGAGCTTTTATAAATGTAGGAAAAAACAATCGTTATTTTTGACTGAAGAATTGACTTTGATTTAAAGAATTGATTTCTTTAATTAGAATATTTAAAATAGCAATAAGAGCCATTCAGAGAAAAAATGGCTCCTCTCATCTTTTCTACTTGGTATCATTAATAGTGAGTAGGTAGGAAGATTTCATTAATATATAGAGGTAAAGTATCGTACTTCCTGAATTATGTGAGTTCTGATTTAACTCTAGTTTTGTGTATAAAGGAATGCAATGTACTTAGGAGGAGAAAGCTTTCTGGCATCTTTCATGTGGCAGCCAGCACTGCCTGCTGAAGGTGCCTGGCAATGCAGTCCAGAAGTATCAGGGACTAGTCATGAGGTGGACATCTCCCTATGTGATGAGAAGCAATTGCACCTAAGGATATTGATCCCACCAAACCCTTTCTGTACCTATTACCTGGTGAGGAAATGTTGGATAGTTTAGATTCCCATATATGTAACCATTGATGTTCATAAGTCTTCCAATAATGTGAAAGTTATGTTACCCCAAGGAGTGGCTGTAAACCACTGTAAACCACTCCTTGAGATCTGATTAGAATCTGTTTCTAATCAGCTAGTTAGAAAACCCATGCCTAGGGTGGTCAACACTGATCAAGTGGTATGGGGAACAAGAGCAGGCAAAAGAGATTATAGTAGCAGCTCCAGCTAAGGTCAGAAGGTGATAATGCCATATTTACACAAAGAAAAAACAACCTTAAATTTAGTTCCATTTAAATGAAAGAGTAGAAACACCCACCTTATAATTTTAGATTTGCCAACTTGCTGGAGGGTTATGTGAGGTAATTTTTCTCTGATTTAATATTTGCAAGCTGCTCAGGGTCACTTTTGTAAGATGGGTAGCTATGTAAATCATATACATAAACAAACACACAAACAAACTCAAAGCATGTGTAGCTAACAGGTAGCTAACAGGTAGCTAACAGAGCCACACTTTAAAAAAAGTATAGGGACAGAACAAAATACATTGTATTTCTAAGGAATACATATGCATATATTATCAGCAATGTCTGCTATAAATATTTTTGTGTTTGTCTGTTTGCTACAAACAGATGGTGTAAGGAATCAGGGTGGTGACCAAAAAAAACCCAGTGGTTCTCATGCCAGAGCAAACTGTTATATCAACAAAGACCAAATAGTTCAAGGCACTATCAAAAGAATGGTAACAATATCTGTTGACTCAGTATGGCAGGTGGAAAATGCTAGAATTTATATCTTGAAACCTGGATCTATATATAGGCTTTGTCTTTTTTGAGTATTGCAGTAGGCAAATGTTATCTTGTTTAGTTTTGTCCAGAAGCTTTATGCCAAGTCAGACAATTTCTAAATCAAGGTTCAAACATTTGGTTTGCACTATTTCCTGCTCTCCCTTGTATGAAGTGTGACAAATGGCCTGGTAGCTTTACAAATCAGACTGAGAAAATACTGTAGACCAGGGAACTTCACAAAATATTGTTTCTTTGTTTGACTGATTGATTATGTGCCATCAAGTTACTATTGACTGTGGCCAATCATATTTTCTTCATCACCTAATCCAGTCCTTCAGGTCTTCCAGCCATGCACTCTAACCAGTATAGCTGAGTCTATCCACTTTGCTGCTCATCATCCTCTTCTCTTTCCTTCCATCACCTAAAGTGGGATGAAGTCTGCATTTGGGTGATTTTTGTGTGTGTATTTTGTTGCTCCAAACAAACATTCAGTTGCACAGTTGGCTTTGTTGCTTCTTGTTGAGGCTCTTGCAGTGTCTGATAACTTCTATAGCCTCAATCTCAAATTCTTTCTGTAGAAATGTATTTTGGATATGTTTACTGCCTTGAGTTATTTGTAAAAATAGTAAAGATGGGATAGAATTAAATAAATTAAAATACATTAAAAGAACAAACAAGAATAATAAATTTAGTACTGTTCGTAAAAAATTTACTTTTCTCACATTAAGGCTGGGAGTTCTGCTGTAAAGCTTCTTGAAAGAGAAGTAAGCATTCTGAAAAGAGTAAACCACGAGCATATAATACATCTTGAAGAAGTGTTTGAGACGCCAAAGGTAAGATTTCATAAATGTAACTCCCAAGGTTCAGTTAATATCATGTGGAAAACAAGATATAATGATGGCAGTTAGATATATTATAATTGATTTGTCCCTAAATTCTTTAAAATGGTATTAACCCTTTGGATGGTGTATTGGGTGAAAGCCATCACTGATACTGAAGTTTCAGTGTTAAATCTGGAGCCACCAAGAGTTTTGGAACATGCTGAATAATTATTTGGAAAAAAACCTATCGATTAAAGTTACTCCCACATTACTTCTTCAGTTCAATATTCTATGTAAGCTAAGGTGGTATTACACAGACATATTCTTTATTAATGTCAGCGGGTGTATCTTATAATGGAGTTATGTGAAGATGGAGAACTTAAAGAGATTCTTCAAAGAAAAGGTCAATTTTCAGAGAATGAGACTCGGCATATAATCCAAAGTCTTGCATCAGCAATTGCTTATCTTCACAAGAAAGGTAAGAATGTTCATTTTGTACTATATTTAATAATTGCAGTTTTCCTGTTTTCACTGCACTTTTAGCTGAAAGTCATTTTTACCGTAATTATATTTTTAGTATAATAGATAAGTTAATAAGTTTATTCAAAGGTAGAAAGTTATCATTTCTGTGGATATAAATTTTAGTCCAGAAGATTGTTCAATAAGCAAATGAATGGGATATGTCTTTTTCAAAATAATCCCTCCATTTCATCATTTCCTGGATTAGAGGTTCAAAAAAGACCCACAGTGTAACAAGAACAGCTATTAAATAGTCAAAGAAAACATACAAAAATAAACATAGAATATCTTGCATGTGCTTTCAGCTTTCAGTCTTTCAGCCAGTTCATTTTAAGTTCATTTAATGTTGTATAAAATATTTTACAAAATTTGACAAAACATCCTTTCCTTTTATAGCAGTGTTGTTTAACCTTTTTTTGTCGTGTGCCAAAAGTGTGCGCAATAGCGTGCGTACCAGCACCCATAATGCAATGCAGCTCTGAGCATGAGTGCACGACTCCCCTACACTCCCCACACACACCCATGCATGCATGCCACACACCCATGCCCCATTTTGGGCCTAGCAGGCCTCCCTGCCCCACCCCCACACTCCCCCAACTCGCATCTCCCATGTGTGCCTCCCCATCCCGAAAATCAACTGGCCAGCAGGAGGTGTGCACGTGTGGTGGAGCTGAGCTGGGCAACAATTTGTGTGCCCGTAGAAAGGGCTCGGCGTGCCAGCTGTGGCACGTGTGCCATAGGTTTGCCATCATGGTTCTATAATGACATTACAAATTGATGCAGAAAAACCAGAGAGGTTAGCAATGAAAGTGCTATTTCTAGAAATATTTGGATCCATTTTACAGCATACTTATCAAGTTTGAGGTTTTCATTTTTATCAGTGTGAATTTGGGCAAAGGTTAATATAGATTTTGACTCTTTTTAATATAAGCAGCATTTGTGTATAGCTTTCAGTAATCTTCATTAAGAGAATTAAGAAAATAACGTTTTAGAGAGAGAAGGGCCTTGAGGAGAGATTATATCTTTCTAAGATTATATCCTAATTTGTTCACCTCGGTTTTCAATGGACAGTTGATGAGACAATGATAATTCTTACTTGATCCATATAAGAAATGTTTTATTTTAAAATATTTTTAGAATAATAGGGCCCATACCTTTGGATCCTGTCACAAAGCTTTCCTCCAACTTCTTGGATTAAAAATATATAGAACTGGAATCTTTTACTTATGGATGCTGGTGAATCATCACAGGAACTCTTTCTTATTATGTGATGCAGTACAGAGGATTTGAGCCTCATCTTCAACATTTGGCCATTCATTCATTCTTCATTTAGTCATTAAAATGTGTGTGTGTGTGTGTGTGTTATAGAGAAGTTGAAGAGAATATAGAGCAGTGATGGCGAACCTTTTTGTTGTTGCGTACCAAAAATGTGTGCCAGTACCCATAAAGCAACACGCCCCCATGCGCATGCACCTGCACACCGCACTGCGCATGCGTCCTCATTCAGAATTTGCTTGATAAAAATTGCAGAGGTGCAAAGTCAACCGCAGGCTGACCCGCTTGACCCATTCTGTGCTTGCCACCAGCCGAGCCGGGGAAGGAGTAGGTGGCCACCCAGCCAGTAAATGCTGCCCCATTCGCCTGAGCTGGCTCCCAGCGTTCCTTGTGCTCAGCCCCGCCACTCCAGAAAAGCAGCCTTTTGGAGGAGGCTTTCCTCTGGAAGGCTGAAAATCAGCTGGCCAGTGCTGGAGCTGGCATAGGGCAACTGCTCGCATGCCCTTGGATATGGCTCCACGTGTCACCTGTGGTACGTGTGCCATAGGTTCGCCATCATGGGTATAGAAAGTTCACACTGTTTTGGACAGGGTGATGGGTCCCCCAGGAAGCTCAGAGAAATAGAAATCCATGAATATGTGACTAAAAAATACTATTGTGAGATTTTATATAATTAAAAAAAAATCCTAAGCAAATGATAGAAAACAGAAAATGGGTAGTTTGTGGTTCAACTATGAATAGAAGTAAAACAGTAGTAGTGGCGAGAAGGAACTGAATAAAAAATAAGTGCTCACCTGAACTTTTTTTTAATGTTTTGTGTTTCTGAACATAGAACGCAAACTGAGTATTTTCATTTGAAAATACTAATTTTATACATTAGTGCTTTTAAAATATTCCTGTGACACATTATATTCTTTAATGTAATAAAATCTATGCAGGTTTCTCTTTCATTTTATTTGAAGAATAGATCTAAGTTTGACTGAAGTTTGAAACATACAGAAACTGTTCTTTTTTTTAATGAAAGAAAGAATGCAGTGTCTGCTTGCGTGCATTAATGTAAAATGAAATGCACATAAATTACTCAGTCAAAAGGGTTTTAAAATATTTCTGTCAGAATATTTTTCAATGCATTTGATAAATAACACTTTTACTTTTTGTTCTCCATCTTGACAGATATAGTTCATAGAGATTTGAAATTGGAAAACATTTTAGTTAAAAGCAGTGACATTGATGAACAAAATGAAATGAAATTAAACATAAAGGTAAGAAATTGTAATACTTCACTTTATACACTACTTTTTGTTTTGTTTTTTTCTAAGATACAGGTATCAAAAGTCACTTTTCCTAGTAAATGCCTATTAGTAGCTTTTAAACTGAAGTGTAATGGTATAATCAAGCCAGAAAATAAGGTTCTGACATAGCAGCAATTGACAAGAATGTGGGAGTCAAGTGCCACTGGTGAAAAACTTCTTACTGAACAAAGAACAGTATAGTTATATGTAAAGAAATGCTTTTAAAAGTATACTTTATTCTTTTTGTTCACTTTTTGGATAGAGTTTTAAACTGTTAGCAAATGTAAGCCTAGAGATCCATGATTAACATGAATTATGCATATTGGCAAGTTAATTTAAACATTTTAATAATTTTGAAAACTATAGTTTTTACATCCCAATGACTTTATACTTTATGGACTTCAGATGAATATTTACTGCCAAAATGCATGAACTGATTCAAGAACTTACACTTATTTATTTATAAAGAAATAATTGACCTTTAATAAATATAATTACAAAATGCTTATTATTTTTATAGTTGCTTTAAAATGACTGGGAGGATTTAATAAAATGTCTATAATGATATCTAATATTAGGGTACATTTTATGGGAAATAAAGCCACATACTTATTATGAACAAGTGTATTTTATCTCCATGAGTGTTCTGCATGAATCTAGGTTTCTCTTAGGGCTAAGTCATGCTTCTCTTCATGTCTTTTGATTCTGCATATCCTCCTACTTGCATTTCTGGGGAGGAATGTATGATCATTCTTGGGTTTGAGGAGTGGCATGTTTGCGTGCTAAAGCAGACTGTTGTTTTTCTCCTCTTCCAACACAGTATTGACTATGTGTTAGGACTGCGCAGCCTTGCTATGTTCTTTTGGCATCAGTTTTCCTGGACAGTTCTGATGAAAACGTTTTAGAAGAAACAGTGCTACAGACAAAGCATCAATACCTAAAGACACAATAATGTAACTCAAGTAGTTGAGATTTTCAAAAATATGTGGGCAATGTTAATTCTTCCCTGTTGATTTTTCTTCTATTGCATAGCACTTTGGCATAATTCTATTATTTTGTGCCAACAATAGCTGAATGCAACATGTTGTAGGCACAATTATCCAGCCTCCTTCTCGTCAGGATTTATGGTTTTTGAGTCCACTGTACCAGAATATTTCCCACAGATGTAGGAATAAGCTCTGTGTGCAGGGAAGCAGGGACCACAGAGTACCTTAGCCAAGCACTGAGACAGGAAGAGAAAAAAAGGAAAAGGTAGTAATTGGACAAACCTACTTCCCTCTTCTCCTTTCTGCCTTGGCTGACATAATATCCCTTTCCAGGGAGATGGGACCCAGCGATGGATTGATGGTTTTTGTTTAGTTTTTTTGCCATATAATATCCCAGGACAGAAAATGGGAAACACTACCCTGGAAAATTGAGGACATGATTTGCAGTAATAAAAGCAGCCATTCCCTTGCTAGATTGCTCTAGTTTCCATTACACAGTGGTGGGTTGCTGCCGGTTCAGACTGGTTAGCTAGAACCGGTAGCAGAAATTTCTCCCCACTCGCTGAACCAGCAGTGATGGCTGGCTGGACACGCCCCCGAACTGGTCCTCCAGCTCGAAATCGGTCCTCCGGAGCGAAATTTACTTGAAAATAACCCTCTGTGCATGAGCAAAGCCTCCTGCACATGCGCAGATGATTTTAATCTGGGAATGATGGGAGCATGTATGGGACCATAGCAAACAGACATGCGCAAAATGCACACTTCCGGCGCAACCCTGAACCGGTACGGAAGGTAAGTGGAACCCATCCCTGCCATTTCATAATGATCTCTGATGACTTAATGGATGTCCTTGTTATTTTAGTGACAATAATACAGATTTCGTTATCATTTCTTTTTTCCTGGATATTTTTTGACCTCCCAGTCTCTCCTAAAGATGAGATTTTCTGGTGATTTCTCATCCAAGCACTCACCAGGTTTGCCTTTACTTAACTTTTTTGAGATCAGCTAGATGGAAGGGACTAATGCAGATGCCATGATTGACAGGAACACAACTGACACATGATTGACACTGTTTATGTCATTCTGTCGTTTATGTCTGAAATCAAACATAGAGAAAATGGACACTACTTTGGCAGCCCTCTAAAAGCAGTCTGTGAAATATACCTTGGGTACTTGGATTCCCTGAAGAAAAATATTTTCCAGCCACCCTCCCTTTTCCTTCTTGCTTATTTGTTTATAGAATGTGTACAAATAAAATGTATTAAATTCCCCTAAATTGAAACATTCATTTAGTCTCTATATTAGCTTCTATTCAATATTAGTATCTTCTCCTGTATATTACATACTGCATTTGGATTCTTAAACAACATGTAATTATAATTATGTGCCTTTTAAATGTGTTAATGTAAGTCCTGTAGCAGCACTTGGTTTTCCTGGCTGTTTCTCTTGAATACCCACCTTGCTTTTATGAATGCACAAATGCTAATGCAATTTCCAAACAAATTGGGAATATTTATGGAAACCTTGATGCAGAGTTTCTGCTTAATGTGAATTGTTATGTGAAATCTTTTTGAGTTTTTAAAAAAAATCTCTCAAAGTGGTTTTACTCTGAATATTGAAATTTTAAGAAGAATAAAAAGTTACATCTACGCATGTAAGAAAGGAAACAATTGTGTTTCTTATAGGTAACTGATTTCGGTTTAGCTGTTCAAAAGATGGGAGGAAGTGAAAGCATGTTCCAGTCTACCTGTGGGACTCCTATTTATATGGGTAAACTCAGTACTTCATATAATATTCTGATTAAAATATTATTATAATGAATTAAAGTTTTGTAACTATCAATAAATACGTAGGAATAGGTTGGATGCTATTTATATATGTACAATCATTATGCTCGTAGCTTACGGATACATTATTATAAGTTGGAAGCTATGCAATCGTTGTTAGTTATAAGTACCAATAGTTTCTTCAAACAGGACTGAGTAAACTTTTTAGAATGGAAAGAATCATCTTAAGAGGGATGACTGAAAGCAGAAGTTTGCTTCCAATATTAACATTCAGAAGCATGCTTGTTACAGAGGGCTTTCCTATTCCTTTCCCCCCTTCTTCTGCATCCTTGGGAGACTTGGAATCAGAAGAACTGAGGTATGGCATGGGAAAGAATGAAGTGGCTAACTGTTGGTAGAGGCTGCTGCTTGTATGAATAATGTCTCAATTAATGTAAGCAAACTTTGCATGATAGTAGGCAAGACCACATTATCACAACATGGATCTATCTGTGCTTTTTTTGTTGGAGATTAAATAGAGGAGAGCAGGACTTTGCAATGAGGGAAGCAAAATGCTTTACTGCATCAGTGGATTTTTACTTGCACAGACATTTGTATTTCATTTTCATAAATCTGCTTGCAATGTTTGATACAGTTCAATGGGATTGCTAATTGTTAACATTGTTCCATATTGGTATGAGTGAGCATAGTCTTTGAGTTCTTAGAATATTGCTCACAAATACAATACGAGGGTTGAAGTTCAATTTAAAGGATGAGCTGGCTAATTCTATTCAATCTTAATAGGATATTTGTAAAGACTAACACCTCATCTATTGAAGCTCAGCACTGTTATTTCATACAGAGGTGGTCATGCAGCTCCCTGTTTTACTTGGCTTAAAAAAAAAAACTAATAGGAAATCTGTAGAAGAACCTTTAGTTCCTACAACATTTCCATGGATTACAGAAAGCATATTTGATGACCATTTTCATTTTGGAAAATTCCTTCTGAAACTATTCATGTCCACCATGGCTTCCTTTTTGTGTAGTGTGCCCATTATATAGTCTCAACAGGTTACTAACTCCTGCTCTGACACTTTTACTTCTCACTGCATAGGATCTGCCCTTATATACTAGGGAAGAAGCCATTCTGACTTTAAAACTAATATATGAATCTATGCATTTGTTTTTCAAATGGAAATATATTTGTGTGGTTTTGTAAAGGATTTGAAGTCAAGATTTTAGGAACAGTATTCACAATTTATAAATAGGAAGAACACAAGCAACAAAATTAGGAATTATGATAATTGTGACTAACTAAACGATCAAAATAAGGTTATATCAGCATGAATTGTTTAAGGCCCTACATTATTAATATCAACATCTGCTATTTTTTGAGGGGTGAACAAAATATATCTCATTCATACTGATTTCTTTTAAGTAATTAAAAGTATCTGTATTTTTTCTTTGTTGGTAGCTCCAGAAGTGATAAGTGCACATGACTATAGCCAACAGTGTGATGTCTGGAGCATAGGTGTTATTATGTATATGCTGTAAGTAGTTTATATATAATAAAAATATAATTCCTAAAGAAGGTAATATTTGTCAAGTATTGCTTGATTAGTGTTTTTCATTAGTTAAATTGTCTCTACTGAATCCTTTCTAACAGAAATGATTAACCTCAACTCTTAACATAATTATTTGGTCATAGCTGAGAATATGTACTCTGTTTCTCTCTATCTCTATCTCTATGAGCATATAGCTTTTTATTTCTGTGCTGTGCTGGTTACATTTGACAAAATGGAGTTTACTTGCCAGAAATGTTACCTTTGAAAGCCTTGAATGGATACTCAGTATAATACACACATTTTTATTCAAGGTTAGAGCCAGATGTAGGTCATATTTCATGTGAACCCATCGAAATCAGTTGTGATTAATTTAAATCCCATTGATTATAATAGATCTTTCTTTAGTATGATCAAATCTGGACCCAAGTTACTATAGGCTGTTGAACTTTACAGAACTTGAGTTACTGTTTTATTCAGTTATTTATAAATAAGAATGATATTTTAATTGAATAAAGAAAATCAGAAATATTTATGTGACATACTTAAACAGTAAAAAATGCAATCCTTACATTTTATAATTGATTTGAATTATACAAATACATCTGAATTGTAACAAGGAACTCTCTTTGATGGAGAAAAATGATGGGACATAACTGTTCTTTTCCTTTGTTGAATTTCATTAGGCTGACCTTCTTTGAAACATCAATATTGGCAAATGAGAAGAGTTCAGTCAAGTAGAAAGCATAAACTTCTTCCC
Organism: Pseudoxenodon macrops; assembly: GCA_032467955.1. Lineage (NCBI taxonomy): Eukaryota > Metazoa > Chordata > Lepidosauria > Squamata > Pseudoxenodontidae > Pseudoxenodon > Pseudoxenodon macrops. The sequence continues at coordinate 52,712 of JANHFT010005155.1, read as the reverse complement.
AATAAAGATGATACTTCCCAAATAATTATTCCTCCAATTTATCCAATATAGTTCTGAAGCATAGCACACAGATTTTACTGACGTTTTACTGCTTTAAAAAAAATGTAGATCATGCTGTGTTCTGAAACTTTTTAATACTGAGACAGTACCAATTTTATGATCACAGTTTATTATATTAATGTTACCATGCCATTTTTGCACAATATAGCATAGCTGAATGTATTATACATTGGATTGGGGTAATTTGAACGGACAGTAAGAATTCCATGCTGCTTCTGCAATCTGTACAATTCACAGACTTTGTAAAACAAAGAGCACCGAATTGTCCCAATTTTAGTCACAGTTCAGACTTCATAACATTATACTTTAATTAACACATAAATATTTTAAGTTGGCCTTGTAGAATCACAATAATATTACAACAATGTTACTTTATATTGCTCCTAAATGACACTTAAAAATCAAACTTGGTAAGAATTAATAGAATATACATTCCTTTTATTCTATTTAGAAGATATAATGAGAGATGCATGAAATATTCTTTAATTTTTGTACAGTTTTCATAGGCAGCTCACTCTATCATTGTTAGATTTTTTTAAGCTATCCTTGTTAAGTGAATGTTTAATGTTGCTGTTGCTAACTGATGTGCCTAGTAGTTTTTAATGGATCTGTATTAACGTATTAGCTGCTGAACCAATTGTATTAATAGAGATGACATACCTTCTCTTAACAAGCATATCTGTTATACAAAGCTTGACCTTGTTATCCATAGAAAAACTAATACTTCAAATACAACATTCATTTTACAATGAAATGTTGGGTTTCATGGATACTTTTGTGTGGTAGCATAGGGTCTCTATGGTGTATTTTATTGTAATGTAGCTGCAATTTATGGCCCATCTCTATTTTAACACCGACTAGTAAAACAAGAGACAATTATCTTTTTATTGAGTTCCTAGTGGGCTGAGTTTGGCATGCCCTCATGGATCACAAGTTTTACAGGGATAAATTAGAAATATCTCTGGTCAGTATTTTTTTCACAGTATTCTGAAAAACAACTATACTTGCAAATAGGAACATATTGGGGAATACTGAAATACATCTAATTCGTATTAGTTTTTGGTAATGCTTTTCAAAATGTTTTCGTGTTCATTTACATTTTAATTTCTAATCTCAGTTACCTGTGTTTATACTCCAACAGTATCATCATGAAGTTAAATTGGATTGACTGCATAATGCAATAATAATTTTTCCATATACTGTAATCCCCACTTGACTGGGATCCTCTATGTGACTGATTGAGAAAAGTTGCTTTCTCTCTGAGTCTGTCATTTAATTTTAATGATAATAACGCCAGTAAAAATATGTTAGATAACTAGTAGTATAACGTCACACTTTACAAAAGCATGATCTCCAACTGGTGGATCATTCATGTAACTGATACAGAGAAGCAAAAGAAGCCATAATCTACATTAATACAAATATAAGAAGAAACCAGTATTTTTTACAAATTAAATAAATATCCTAAAAAATTTTTGTGGAAATATTTTAAATTCCCATTTCCTGATGTTCTAAATTTGAATGAGCAGTTTAAATTCCTGTATCCACATATAGAGTGGGGGAAATTTGGTAAGTATCTATTTTGTCAGCACTCAAGACTGTTTCTTTTTCTGTCTTTCCAGATTGTGCTTATATTTTTCATAATGGCTGGTTCATACATCTTCAAGGCTACTTCTGTACTCAGTTCATATTTCTTCAAGGCTACATTCATTGGTTATGAATCCTATTTAAGCTGGAGTTGAATCACTTGAAAAAGGGATATTTGGCCAAGCTGTAATACAATATAATAATTTCCTCTGTGTTTGACAGTTAAGAATTTGGAATAGGTTTGATGCTTCTCTGCCCATCTTATCCCTCAATCTTCCTTTTATATTTACTGTTTAACTGAATAAAAAGTGCTGCCCTAAACTGAAAAATATACAATATACACATGAAGATATTGGTAGTGAACTAGAGATATATTTCAATAACTGAAACATCTTTTTCTCTTACCTTTCCAGTTTATCTGGCGAACCACCTTTTATGGCAAGTTCAGAAGAAAAACTTTTTGAAGTTATAAAAAAAGGAGAACTTCATTTTAAACAGTCAGTGTGGCAATCAGTCAATATAGCTGGTAGGTAGTGTATAGTCATAAGTGTATGACTAAAAACCCATTGATAAATAAAATAAAAGCATTGTCAAATGACCTTTTAAACATACTAACATGATCCTTATTAAAATATAAATAAATTTCACAAAATGATTACTGAATAGTACTCTGCTAAGTTAACACACATGAATACAATGGAGATACGTATCTTTTACAACTATTAGAAATTAGGTTCATGGATGTCTTTCTTTTATAGCTAAAAATATACTGTGTCTGCTTCTGAAAGTAGATCCTGCCCACAGAATCACTGCAAATGAACTGCTTGACTGCCAGTGGATCACAGTAAGCTTTATTTCCTTTTCCTTTTAAATATTTCTATTTTTTTTTGTTTGCAAAATTAATTTTTCCAATTAAGGTCAGATTAACATTTACTTTCCTACATGTTCTATATCTATAAGTTTAGCACATTCTAATTAGGAAAGTTTAAAGGGGAATCCAGATGTTCTTAATGGTCCAGATAATTTCATACTGTACAGATATTTAATAGTGAAAAATCATTCTACTGTAAAAATCAGTCCCTTGATTCTAAGCAGCAGGAAGTGCTTTTAGAAACCAAGCCCTGTGACATAATCAGAAAAATGTATTTACCTACTTCAAAAAGTTATGCTAACACACCTTCATTTTATATAGCCAGATGTATCATAAATAACCTAATAAAATACAACAGAAATTATCAGTTAAGAGCTCAATGTATAGGAGTCTTTCTCAAAACAATTGTCTAAAAATGTCTGCCTCCACATATAATCAAATAAAATCTCATTTTACTATCAATTATCTGCAAAGTATATATTATTTTTCTCGGTATATTAAGTTTAGAAACTGCAGAGACTTCCTAATAGTTATAGAAATATTTATTTCCATAATATTCATGGAAATGAATATAATTTCTTGTATATCATTATTCTCCCCGATTATATACAATTCTATTTTTTCTCAGTCTTTTAGAACTTCTACAGTAATGGAGAGAAATTTGATACTGAAACTGAGATCCAAGTTCTAAATTCCTCTGCCAGCTGCCTTGGGCTGCTCAAGCAGAAAGGGGTGGTGTGGGGATTGTGGAAGGACTATAGAAAGTTGTCGAGCCACAAGAACAACAGCACTCCCATTATTCATACTTGCCAGTAACATTAGGGAAAAACGTGGCAATCCGATCGATTTTCTACTCCATTGCAAACAATGGGAGGAAAATTAAAAATTAAAAAACTTGCAAAGAGAGGAAAATGCCAACTGCCCTGCTGACATAAGCCCGGTTGAGTTCTGAATAAGCAATTCTACTTTTGGCTCTTGTATCCATTGGTGTTGCTTTCCTTTGGAAAGGGATATACTGAAAAATGAATCACAGTAATAGAATCCTATGAAGAACAATTTCTATTTTTAAAAAATCATATACAGCATAACTAGGTTAAATTTTAAAACTTCCTCTAAGTTAAAATGTATTTATTGTATGTTTATGCTATACAATTACTAAGATTTGTGGGCCTTTCATAAGCCAGTTAAAACTATGAAATACATGAAAATAGCAGAGCAATATAAAATGTAAAAGAAATGTAAACAGTACCAGAATAGACCTAGAATGGAATAGAATGGGTTGAACTTTGCAGTTCTTGGTGCTCTCTGAGCTTGGTTGTTTGCTTGCAGATCTTTCTTTACCAACTGTGTAATATCATCAGTGCCCTGTTTATGTTAGTCACTGATAATGTCTCCAAGTTGGCTAAGGAAACGTCTGGAAACAAACAATCAAGCTCAGAGTATACTTAGAACTCCAGAGAATAGATTTAATGGAAGCCAAGAGCCCAGTGTGGCAGCAGAGCAAATTCTTTAAATACATGAAGAGCAAAATACTTGGAATTACTAAAAGATGTGGATCTGATGTTGAAATGATTGTGATGTGGATGCTGGTCTTATGGAAATTTTATATTTCTATCAGTTAAGGTAAGAGATGTATGGTGGGTGAGGAGAATCAGGATAGTTTAAAATTTATTGGAGTACTGTGAACAAGCAAGGGAAATGAAAAGAAGCCTTTCTGCTTAAATTTCAGTAACAAATAATGTAACAAAATTTAAAATTTCCATAGCTAACTTTACATTCTTGGCAGAAGCATTCAGAGAAAGATTTCAAAATAAAAACTGACAGCCTAAGTACATATTGATCTTAAGCCATTTAAGGTTTTAAAGATTAATATCAGTACTTTGAATGGGGTGTGGAAATGGAGAAGAAATCAGTGCAAATTATGAATATTTTAGTCATCTTCACAATATTTTATGAATATTGTGAAGATGTTTCAGTTTATTTATCTTGCAGCACAGAAAGACTAAAATTTCAAATGAGAGTTTGCTATCCTAACATCATCAGAAGAAAAATGGTTGAAATATTAGTTTTGGACATAATGTTTACAAAATTGTAATAGTAGCTGTTGTAGGAAGAGACATTCCAGAATGATTGCATCTTTAGAATTTTCTATTTCTCTGCCTCAATAATTAATGAACTTTGAAGAAAATAAATAATTGGCATGTGCTTGTGAACTTCATTAGGTATAATCTTATTATATATCTTCTAAAAGTATAATTTACTATGTTTTGTATCAAATAGTTTGTTTATACTTGATGTTGATTTTCTTGACACCAAACATGGCTGAGTGCTGCATTTTTATTTTCAATAACATGGCTTCTCCTTTCACCATTATTAAGCACTGAGTATGCTTTCCCTAGTTTTGTCTGTTCTGGTCATTATAAATTATTTTAATCCATTATAAGCTCATCAATTTTGCAATGTCTTGTTTATGAGCATATATTTAACTTTTTTCAGTAGCCAGTAAGTGCTATTAGAGCCCCTTTTTCTATTACTGTAGGTCTTTGTTATTATTTTCTTAATTTGTGAAGAGTTCCTTCAGCAAATCTTTATGGTAGGGTATGGGAATATTGCCATTCAGAGGCAAATGTTTGAAGATCATAAAGTGGAAAATGTCTTTCTGACGTAAACTGAGTGCCACATGATGGAGGGGCGTATTGTTCCAGTCTATGATTTGAATTTTACTGACATGCCCTTCCTTAAAATCTGGATGAAAAGAACTTGAAGGAAAGACAAAAGAAAATGAACAATCTAAAAGGCAGCCAATTAGTAATCCTCCACTTTCCCCACAATTAGCACCAGATGCTAGCAAAATTAAAAGCAACAGGTGTTCAAATGAAGCAATATAGCAATTAACTTAAGTGGTTCCACTTTCTTAAAAACTGTCAGAATACAACCATCCTATTTCATGTGCTATTTCAGTAGTTGTAGCTTTTTAAAACATAGGCTTGTTTCCCCTGGCTACAACTCAGCCTCTTATTTGGTAGGTGTGATTTGGTGCACTTAATTACCTGAATGTGCTTGCAAATAAGGTAGTTATTTTGTTGTCTGTAACATCAGTTTGTCTACTGTTAATTACAGATGAAAATTTGCATCTGCCGAATTGGGAGTTCATATCTGAAAATCATTCTATAAGTTCAGAAGTATTAGGCATACATTATTTAAATACATATAGAATTTTCTTTGTACATGTCTCTATTATTCCAAGCCTCATGTCTGGTGGTTAAGATACCAGGCTAGAAGCCAGGTGTGAGTTCTAGTCCTGCCAGATTGGTGATTTTGAGTGAGTCACATTTTCGCAGCCAAACTCACCTCATGGCTGCTGTTGTGGGGAAAATAGGAGGAAGGAGTACTGTGTGTGTACACAATCTTGAGGCGATTATTAAAATAATGCAGAATTAAAATTAAAACCAGAATTTAAAAAACTTTATACGTATGCATGTGAACAAACATCTAGTACCGTGTTTCCCCAAAAATACGACCTGTCCCGATAATAAGCCCAATTGGGCTTTTCGGCACATGGGCTAAAATAA
>JANHFT010005155.1:23520-46522 GCA_032467955.1 Pseudoxenodon macrops | reverse complement strand
ACTCTGCAAGACAACAAGCCTTGCAGAGTCCTGCTCCATTAGTTTAGCTGCTCGGCCGGCGTGAAGAACAGGGAGGGAAGGTGGCGGCGGCGGGACATCGAGTCCCACGCTTGCCGCCTCCTGCACCCCGAAAAGAATAAGCCCCCCTGATAATAAGGCCAAGGCCATATTTGGGGGTTCAAAAGAAAATAAGACCCTGTCTTATTTTCGGGGAAACACGGTAGTAGTACTAGGTAGGCATATTGTGTCTCGATACCACCACAGAATGATCATTTTGTCTCCATACTTCTGTTACAACATTAATTCAAACTGAAGACAGGAAACTGTACCTTCGTTCTAAATGGCTGTCTGAGCTCTTTCAGCTGTTCACAGCTCCAGTTCCCTACAAAGCAATAGAAAAAGGCTCATAAGGACAAAAGCACTTCTTTGCTGCTTACAAATGTTTGCACTTGTGTATAGCACAATATATGTGGGGGTCATTGTCTCAGATACATCTTTCTTTGATTAAACATTTTGATACTTTGCAAGGAGAAACCTGAAGCTGAGGGTAGGTAGGCTGGAATGGTATAGTTATTCTACAAATATTATTGCTATTGAACTATAAATGTGAAGCTTTGCTAATAATTCCAGTAAATTTTTCACTGAATTGATGAAACTTTATGTTGCCAGAGGGGAGGAAAAACATATTCGCAGATACTGTATATTTCACTTGCAATATCAAGATTGAGTTCTGCTGTTCTTATTTCTAATTTTGGTCATTTCCAATAATTTATGATGATTTTCTTCAGGTACTCTTAACAAATATGCAATATCTAAGCCTTGGATGACAGATCAGCATGCCACCAAAGTTGCTGCCCAATTATATTCTTAAAATGACTGTAGGGAAACATTTTTAAATGGAAAATAACTATGAATTTATATGTAAATAATGTTGTAATTAAATACCAGTCAAACGGATTTGTTATCCTTGCCTAACTACTACTTTTTTTCTTAAGATGTATGTTTCTGAAGTAAAACATGAAATTGAAGTATCATAGTAAAGAGATTGATGCATCATACACTTCATGTCTTCCTGGTAGCTTAACCCTAAATTGGAAGATTGCAAGTGCCAATACACTTCTGATTAGCTTACTCTGTGATATTCTAGGTGGGTGTTGGTACAGGATTTTTTTTTCTGACAGGAACTCTCGAGGAGACCTTTTTCTCCAAAGAGGCCAGCTTCATAATCTGTCATTCCTGTACTATTTATAAGCAATTAAGAGGTCATTGCTGGCATGTTCTGGTCACAATGTAAAATAATTATATCAAAAAAGTACTGTGTTAAGTTGATAATGGTCTTATTAAAAAGCCAATAGCATTTTACTGTTTTAATTCTCTCTTACTTACTCTCATTCTCATCATTGGTTTATTAAAGAAATATAAGTTCTATTTAGAGCAGCATAGTACAATAGTTGCTCATCTATTTTGTTCATTTCTCCTTAAAAAAAACCCTTAAATTGGTTGTTATTGTTCAGGGTGAAACAGACATTGTTCAAATGCCATTTAATGTCCTTGAGTTAATGAAGAAGTGGAATAGCAGCGGCAGCACTACAGAAGTAGCAGTTTTTGAAGATGGACTAAATGGTGCATCACCTGCCTCACAACTGGAAGAAATTCGTGTAGAACGAGATAGCCCCGTTAGCAGCAATGGCAATTCAGACACCAATATAGAAATAGAACCAGAGAGTGGGAGCAGCAAGCCTTCAACACCAACAAAACAAGTAAACTTAAAATATTTGTTAGCTTAAATGAAGCAGCTAAGCACTAGCACAAAGCTGGGTTAGTCAGCTCAATAACTCTCTTTATGTTTCCATCTGATAATTTTCCTTAAAATCAGTTTGTCCTTTACTTTCCCCCCAGACTAACAAGAAAAAAAGTCATATCAATGTTTTACCAAATGGGACTTATAGAAAGAAGAGTTCAACTGTCAAATCAACCTGCAGTGTAAGCATATTTACCCAACGATCAATTTAGTTATGTAGCAGCCCAACTGTAAGCTCTTGCACTAAGCTAGGGTCATAGATGATGCTCTATGTTGCTCTATGTTGCTAGAGTTGATAAGAAAAATGCTGCTATCACAGAAATCGGAATGTTTTCATGAATTTTTTTTTCCAGATGAGGTAAGTGCAGATGGAAGTCTAGTATAGTCCTACAGATTTTCAGGACATGTTGATATGCTGAACCAGAAAGATGTGCATATTTGAGTAAAAAATAACTCTAAAGCAGTAGGTGGAAGGTACCTCACCCTTTGTTATGTGTCTTAGGACTTGTAGCTTAGTTATTCTAGCTCTGAAGGATTGAATAGAATTGCATACTTTATTTGGCCAAGTGTGGTTAGACACACAAGGAATTTGTCTCCAGTGCAGACGCTTTCAGTGTACTCTCAGGGTGTCAAGGGTTATAGCTTTGCTGAGCAGATTTTGTTGCTAATCCACATTTTAGTTTATCTGATTGACAGTCATTTTGAGAGATAATTACATCTCTGTTCTTTTATAATGTAACCTCCTTCAAAATCTTACCAATGAAATATTGTTTTTAGCAGTAAAAGAGAAACTACGTACTTCGGCTAAATGTTCTCTCCTCATGTTACATTCAACATATCTTGTTTTTATTGTCTTTTTAAGATTCAGAGTGGAGTTGGATCATTGTCTCCAAGACTCGTTGCAAAACGTACAGATAATCAAGAGAAGAAAATTGAGATAGAGAAGTCTTTAACCCAAGGACTTGCAAGCAAAAATACACAAAAAACCAGTGCCCATAGTGGCTTATATAAAAACAAGAAGAAATCTTAGAAGAATCCCACTCTTCAAAATGTAAGTCCTACAATGTAATGATTGCCAGTGCCAAAGTGTGGCAGCTCTATAAAAAAAGGACCAATATACCTTGAACTTCTATACTTGTTGTTGTTGTTGTTGTTATTCTGAAGCCTGTAACCATCAAGAGAAGTCTAGTTTTAGAGTAGTGCTGATAAGTGTTCTAAAGCAGTGTGAATTCCCAAACTCTGTGAGGGCATCCGCTGATAGTATTACACTCAGAGCAGAGAATTGTGTGAAATTTCTGTCTTTTATTTATTGTATCTAACAGGCATCATTCAGGCAAGCAACTAGTTTCTTTGAATCCACTTGTATTTGTCTAATATTGCTTTTTATTGTCATAAAAATTTTGTGAAAGGAGAAAAGAAGATAAGAAGCCAAAATATGTAATGACTAAGTGATGAGGTTATTTTTTAATAACTAACTGCATTTTGCACTTGTCAGAAATTGATAGGATTTTGTTTATAAAACTGTAGGTATTATATATAACTGGTGTACCAAGGTCAATTAAATTTGTTTCTAATTCTTTATGCATTATAGTTAGTTGGATAATTTACTTTAAGCAATTGTAGATATTATGAAAATTGCCAAGGTTAATCCTGCTGCTAAAATGCTTGTGTATTTAAATAAAAGAGATCTTAGAAGAGTGTATTTCACATGCTAGTTCATCTTCATTTTTTGTTCGCTAAAGAGAAAATTATTTGCGTGTATATGTATATATGTATAGTTAAAGGTCAAAATATCTTAATACACTTGTTACATAATGCTTCCTACATTCTATCCATTTTCCACTATGTATTTGTTTTAGTCCAATATTTCCATTGGAATCAGGTCAATGGATAGGCTTCTTACAAACACTGGGTGCATTTATTTGAATTTGTAAAAAATCCAGTATCTTACTTATCATGAATGTCAGCAGCATTCCTGAGTGCATGTGCTCCCATGTTTTTATTTCTGCATCTGGTAACTTGTAAGGTGCCTTCCCACCTTCTTTCTTTGGAGTTTGTCAACAATACTGTGCCCAAGTAATCTGCAAGCCACAGATCCCACAAATATTTCTAGGCCCAGGAATCTCCAATGACATAGGTTAATGCTATGCTATGCTTGCTAACCCATGCAAAAGAAGTCTTAAAGTGCTAGCATTTCAGATGCTCCAAATACCATTTGGGGTTTAATTGAAGTTATTGAAATCAATAATTTGATATGGAATTATATATATATATATATTTGATATACTATGTATGTATGTAAGTTGCTGTGACTCAATTTGGATTTGGTGGCCTATAAGGAGGAAAAAGGAAATACAAAAATCTGATACAGCTGACCAGCTCCCAAATAGGGATGGTTGTATAGCCTTTTCTGTGCAAAATTATTTTATTAAAATAAAATAAAGAATGGAATATTTCATTAAACTAGTGAAAGGATTGCTAAAGTGAACTTGATAGTCATAATTTTTATTTAAGAATATGTTTGGAAATTCTTCTGTTGAAATCAATTTAATGTCTGATATTTGCCTCCGGCGTACAGGTAGCCTCGACTTATGATCACAATTGAGCCCAAAATTTATGTTGCTAAGCAAGACAGTTGTTAAGTGAATTTGCCCTATTTTACAACCTTTCTTGCCCCAGTTGTTAAGTGAATCACTGCAGTTGCTAAGTTAGCAAAACAGTTGTTAAGTGAATCTGTCTTCCCCATACACTTTGCTTGTCAGAAGGTTGCAAAAGGGGATCACATGATCTTGGAACACTGCAACCATCATAAATATGAACCAGTTGCCAAAGCATCCAAATTCTGATCACATGACCGTGGGTGTGCTGCATCGGTTGTAAGTGTGAAAGATGGTCTTAAGTCACTTTTTTCAGTGATGTTGTAACTTCAAACATTCACTAAATGAACTGTTGTAAGTCGAGGACTACCTATTAACCTCTTTTCAAAACAAGCTCTGTTTTGATGTTGCATCTGACTTTCTCTCTAGTCTGTTAGGAAACAGGAAGAGAATTTCAGAAAGCTCATGTACATTTTGGCTTTTCCTGACAGAAGCACATGAGGTCTTCTTTGTCTTAAAAGACTAGATCCAGATGCTGTTAACTCTCAGTGTTAGTTTTTCCCCCTTAATCAGAGTGCTGCTTGGAGAAGCCACTCCCTCAGAGCTGCAGAAGTCTCATTAGTTCATTTCAGGTCAGTTTACTTTTATCAATAGTACCTGTTTCATGGCAAACTGACATTGTGTTTTAGGGTGACTCAGTTTTGTGTTCAAAGAAGCTATTGATGATTATATATGGACTTTTTTTTTCATGAGCAGAGCTGATAGAAATTGTGACCTCTGTTGTTTTAGGTTCATGAATGGATAGCATTTTATGCAAAACAAATGGACCTGTAAAATTCTCTTACAACTGTGAAGACTGAATTCAAAGCTTTTGCTTTGATATCATGAAATGTACAAAAGTCATGGTTTTGAAGTTGGAATGTCCAGGTTTGAATTTCCACTTTATTTTGATTTATTAGGGTAATCTTATCTCTCTAACCAAATGTGTTTCTCTTGAGGTCCCTCGAGAAACGATGGGAGTCACATTTAAAAATGGCACCACATATTTCAGAATGTCCCTTAATATTTTTGGCACTTTTATATTGTAATTAGGTGGTTGTTTAGGCTGTTGCCTGCACAGTTACTAGCAACCACTTCATTGGGAAAACTGTAGCAAAGTACCTGATTTGACAAGGCCTCAACCAACAGCATGAGAGTCCCTTCAAAAATTGTTTCACTCACTCACTCGTTCATTTTATCTATGTGAATATTAACAACTATAACCCCTTTGAAGAAAGTTCTGATAGTGAACCATTTTGCTTACATAAAAAGGGTAGCTTATATACCAGAACTTTACTAATTGGTTTTAGGCCTAGGGTGGCAAAAGAAAAGGGATGAGTGATTTTTAAAAACACTTTTTGGATTGTGATATATACATATAAATAAATATATATATTTGGAAGATGTGACAGAAATTCTTAAGGTCTGTCTTTGGTGCTGCATATATTAAACTTTTGAAATAGACGTGATGTATTAAAATGTCAAACTTTATTATCAGTTATTATCCTCCTTCCCAAAAGATTATAGAAATTAGGATCTAGAATTGTTTTTAACACTATTTTCTCTGCTTTTTAGCATTATAAAACATGCATGGTTGGCAATCCCATGCTTGAATGTTTTGAATTCAGTATCAATTTTCTCTGCAGCAATGCATAAGAATTTAACATTCTTGCTGAGTTGTAACAAGTTGTAAGAATTAATATAGAATTTTCATTTGCTTTCATCTTATCTGTTTTGTACATGTTTGTACTTCCTCAAAACACAGAGCAAATATAAAGTATATAAGGCAGCAGCTGAAAGGTAAGACTGCTGCTGAAAAGAAATGGGAGAGGAATATATTGTATATTGTGAGAATATATTGTGAAGTCATGATGCATCCACATATGGGTCATAATGCCAGTTGTCCATTCTATGCTTTGCATATATGCATCTTTATGGGAAGGTGAAATACACCCCCCCCTTTATCTCGACAACACGATGCATTCTGCTTAAAATATCAGATGTATTTGTATTACCACTACACAGTAAACATTTCAAAGCAAAACTCTGCTTGGAGTCTAGAGATTTCATGGACTTGCCTATGAAACAACGAAAGTAGTTAAATAGCTGCAGTTGTGTATTAAAGGGCTAAAAATGCAGAGATCAGTTAGTGTTGCTTAGATTTTATGTAACATGCTATTCCCTAATTGCACGTAGCACTGGACAAATATACTCTTTCTTTCTCAATTTTCCTTTCTTAAAAAGTCATATTTGTGTACCATTTAAAGATTCTTCTTTTAACAAAATCCACACTGTCATTTATATTTTTTCATGTGCATTTTTCTTAATTCATGTATTTTTGAATGCCATTATATTCAATGCACAGTTTTGAAAGTAGCTTCCCCATATTATGCTCAAAGAGTAAGATATTTGATGGAGAAAGGTAGAAGACAAGAAACAAGGGATCCTGCTGTTACTTAATTGTAACAACAGAATTTGAACGTTTGAATAATCATGAATTGTTTCAATATATTGTTTAATTATATTTTGGTACTCTTGGCCTATTTTAACCTAGTCCTGGTGTCATCAGGAGATGAACTCTTTATAGAACCCAAATCCTATTCTCACAGACAGTTTGTATGAAGATTTTGAATTAATTAATATCATAGAAGTAATCAAATTGCAATTGATAATGCATCTGTTGACCTGTGTTTGATTCTTGACACACTCGAAATCACCAAACATTTGAGAGGCAATTGATTCAAGAAATGTGTTTGACTTCATCATTCGGACAGGAATGGACAACTGAGGCAAACTCAAGAAATCCAGGAACTAGAAGAGATAAGTAAAACTTGTTGAAGGAAGTAGAAAGCTATAATCAAAGAATTTCAGCAACTGTTGAAGAACAAGCCTGTAGAGAGAGAAAATATTTAAACAATTCTGCATTTTATTTTCCTCCCCATCCTACATAATGGACTAATTGAACCCCTTTTCTGAGTTAGATGGTCTGTCTTTATCTGGCCTTTATTTTATAGTGGTCACATTTGTGATTATCATTCTGTTTTTCACTGATTGTGAAAATTAATTCTTTAAAAAGACTATCCAGGGTCTTTGAAAATCCTTTCAAGTCAAGTCATCACACCTAGGACAATCTTTAGATGAGGATATCTTTATGTTAAAAGGTATTATAAAATACAATCTGCTTCTCTACCTTCAGTCTATGGTGAGTAATGTTTAAGGCAATAAATAATAACTATCAAACTTGATGTCATAACTGAGATATTCAATATCCTTACAGAGCAACTACAAGTTTCTTATGCTGCAGGTTCAGCACCAGAAGGGGAAAAAGCATTCCACAGAAGACAGGTTGTTGACAAAAACAGTTGTACTAATACAATTACCTCCTCCATAGAGTTTTAATGCGTTGTAATGACACATTCAGAAGAGTGGGGAGAATTGAAATGATCAAAATACTCCTGAGACTTTAAGAACTGACATACCTTTTAATTTCAGCATAGCTAGTATTGGCTCAATCTCAAGTCTTCTCATTTACAAGGCTTCCTCCTTCCCTTCCTTTTTAAAATGTATTTTTTTTACTTAGGAGAGTAGTTAGAAAGGATGGGAATTGGCAGAACAAAAGCTTAGCAAGTGTTGCATGCCCTCCATAAGGTCTAATTGTTTTCAATGAAGATTGCCAAGAGAAGTAAAAACAAAATAATAAGCAGTCTTGAGTGGGCATGTTCAGAAGCTCACTGAAGATAAGCTTATGCAGGTACATGGAGACACTAGATTTTGAATAAATAGGCTTGGAAAGACCCGCCCTATTTATGAATCAAAACTGATGAGATTTGCTAACTCCTAGCAATGCTATCTTTTCATTTGTCATGTGTAAGTCATATACTGAAGAATTATGTCTTAAATCAGGATGCTCTTATAAAAGTAAACTCATATATTTTACATGGATCCTGAAAAGCATTTAGCAGGTTGACTCCATGCTGAGATTCTAAGTTATATTGAATTAATATTTGCTTCTCTGAAAGTTTTTACTTTACCCCTTTGGCAACAAGCTAAACCTTGGCCAGGAAGGTCCAAAGCACATTCAGTTTTATTCTCCATCATTAATGGGGAAGCCCAGCTGACTCATTTGGACATATTTGCTTTCAATAATTTTATTAAGCATTATATTAAACAGATAAAAAATTAATGACACCTCCCTCTCCTCCCACCCCAGGGAAAAGAAAAGATAGGGTTAAAAAAAACAAGAAAATTCCTCTTTAATCTCCAGCAAATAAATTCAACATTAATAACTTAACACTGTCTCTTAAAACACAACCAAATACATCTTTATTTCATGTCATCCTATTTTCTATAAATGCATCTCCAAATCCTCAGTTTATTAGTCAGCAAAAATTCAGTAAAAATTAACAAAAGTGCCAAACATAAATATATAATCCCACTTTCTATCTAAAAACGTATTTCCCCTAATAACTCTTTAATAATCAAATCTAATCTCAACAATTAAACATTATAAAAATTAAAAACTATTCAACATTACCACAAATAATAATCATTTATTCATATACTGTAGTTAAAGGACTAATATAAATACAAACCATATAGTTATTACAAACTAACCTATTACACCCAATTAAACATTTCAACAGAGATAGTTACAGGTATTTATTATTTGAATAACATTTATATATTAAAAATAATAACTTAGATATTGTAGACAAACCAGTTTTGCATTTTTTCTTCTTCCTCCTCCTGGCAGTCTTTAAATCCCCTACATAAAGTTCTAATGCCTGCTCTCTTCTGCTCTCTTCGTCTCTTCTTTCATAGTCCTTGTCACCTTTGTTAAAGTCTACTTGCAGTTTCAATGTAGCCTCTCTAGGACATCTTTTAGACTTCGATTTAAACAAGTAGTTTACACCATGTATGAGAAGGAGAGACAGAGCCTGGGCCAAAGTTGAAAGAGGAGTCGGCATAGAGTTGGTACACAGTCACAAACATACCAAGACTAACCCACCATGAATTTTATATAGTGTTAGGGTCCTCTATATTATAATATCTTTTTTAATTTTATTCAAAGAAGTTTGATTCTCTTCAATACATTATGGTTGCAAAATAGGCAATAAGCAGCTCACACAATTCTTGAGTCCGCAGATCATAAATTTCCTTTAAGTAGCAATCTGTTGTTTTCTAGTAGTTAATCTTCAAAACCTTCTTATCAGCAACTTATAAACACAGAAATTCTTTCCCACACAGATATTTTAGTTAGTTTCCACATTTTTCTTTAAATGAATTTCATACACGTTCTTAGCATTTAAAAACTTCCCTGAAACAACCCTATAGTCATCCGTTTGCTGTATGTTACAAAAATACTTTGTAAAACCTTACAAAGTTGGAAGCATGTAGTTTCTGTTCTATTTAAACATATTAAATAGAGATTGCAAAGGTCTCTGTTCTGAAGGTTTTTCAATCTTGAAAAGGTAATAAAAAGGAAATTAAACTCCAAGTTGATTTAAAAAGATAGGCATTGGTCAAACTTCAACTTCTTTAAAAAGGTTACATTAATTGCTCAGAGCAGGATGAAATCCATAATTCCCAATGATTGCAAGTGGTTGAAAAAACATATGCTTCTATCGATTTAAAAAACAACACAGTTGTCCGGAATACATGAGGTGATCTCAAGATCTATCTTTAATCCAGAGAGTATTATTGACAGTCTGGATCCTACATCCATGCTTTATTCAGCTGCAATATCTCAGTGAAGGTCTGGGCACCCTTTGCTCATTGGAATGCTCATTTGAATGCTCATTGGAAGCATTCACCATCTGAACAGATGTAATGGGCTGTGAGAATCACCTTGAGAAAGTGAAGGAAGAGTCAAAACCAAGGAAAATGTCAGACAAACAAAATGTAGCTCAAATAGGAATTTGAGAAAGCATCTCCGATTGGACCCTTCCTAGCTCTTTTTAGGATAAGTGCAGAGAGGGGGAAGGCACATTCAGGATTGCAAGATTTTGTTTCTATGACTCAATAATACTAAATCTACTTTTACTATCTTCAGTTCTGATATTATAAAATACCATTGCATACTTGTAAAGGACTAGAAAGACACTGTATCTTTCTAACACCCTCCCCTAACTTTAGGATCCTTTGATAAGTAAAAATATTTTAAAATCAAACCTGTTTTACCTGCCTCTCTAAAATGAATATATATGAACAAATTAATCCCAAAACAAAAGTCTTTGTCCACACTGAAGAGATTGCATGCGGGATATAGTTGAGGATTCTTGGCGTTTAAATGTGGAATTATTTTGAAGAAAAAAGAAGCTAGAACACAACACTTCACCATCAGAGAAAAAAAGAAAAGAGGTGCAGATGAAGGACAGAAAGCAAATCCAGTAACAGAACAACTTGGTTGTTTCTATGATTGATATGGGAGAAATGGCCTTCTGGGTAAATAGAATAAATTATATTCAGGATGGTTTTTTGTCAGAATAGCAGGAAGATTTTAACCTTTCCTTTTGAGTAAATGTTGGGCCATGTAGGGCTGAGATGAAGCAGGTACATTGAAGGTCAATCAGGCTACTTGCAAGGAGGCAGCCTTGCCCCTCTTGATGGGCCACATTGGGAAGTGGCTATTTAGCGCAGCAAGTGGAATGAAACAACACTGGGAACATGTTCATTTCCTTGCCGTGTGTTCTTCAGCCATTGTGATTCTTGCCTTGACTCCCAGACTGGATTCTGTACCTTGAACGTTGGATCATGCTTCTTGAACTCTGGATTTGCCTTTGCCTCATGAACTTGCCTAGTGGACTTTCCTTGTCTTCATGCTATGGACTAGCTCTGACTGCTCTTGAGTAGCCTGTTGAACTCATTGGAGGTGTGCTGGTGTTGGCGAAGGGGAAGAGTAATTCAGGTTTGGAAGCCTTAATAAAGATTCCTAACACTTGTGGTTTGTGGGTATCTGCATGTGTGCATGTGTGTGAACGAGACAGCACACACACTCCTTTGACAACACACATAGCTTGTGCAGATACAGTGCAAATCTTGTTCTTTCTGGTGCAGCTTTTAATACAAATCAGAAAAGAAAAAGCACAACCGATTCAGAAACATTCTTAAGGAAGGTGTCAACGTCTTTTTGCAAGACTATCCATATTATACCCATTAGAAATTGCTGCTTTTTTTCTATTCCAAGAGAAAGTGCAGCTCCTTTCACTGTGCACAGAGAAATAGTAATCTGACCATGAAGAAATAACTGGGGTGTCTTCCTTCACTGCCAAATACATCTCTTAAGGATGTTGTGCTGGGGAAGATGAGCCATTTGGCTAAAAGGGACTTTCTTCATTTCAACTAAGTCCTTTTTAATCTTCTATCACAAATCCAGCTCCAAATTGTTTTGTTTGTATAAGATACTAGATGCATAGATGAAGAATGGAAAATGTAATGCTTACATTACAGTGAATGTGATTTCACGAAACACTTAACTGCACATACTTCATTACATCATTTGTAGTCTCTGACTTTTTGAAAGTAGTTATGCATACATGCAGTTAATAATAACTGATATACCTTTGCTTATTTTTTATTATTTTATACCCTCTCTATTGAATTTGACATATAAATGCATAGCCAAAAAAAGGCTACTTGCATGCAACTATTGTCTGTTTCAAAATTAACATCTCATTTATATAGCATTTATGGATCTAAAGTTCCTCAAATTTCAGCAACATTCAGTTTGAGTTGCATTAACAATATGGCAAGGAAGATAATTTCATCCAAATTCTAAATAGAAAGCAGCATTTTTTAATTAAAAGACATAAAATAATACATTGCACCCAATATTTGTTACCATCTCTCCTGGAATTTGCATACAACGATGATAATTAACCTATATTCAGCCCTAATTAGGAACTGTGGTCATTTCTAGCACTTCTATACTGATACCACTTCAATTCACATTTTAACATAGTTAGTATATTATGTATTTAGTTGTGAGACAATCATAGATTGAAAAATGTATCCCGGTAGATAGAACAATGTACTGTATATGGTAATCCTGTTCTCACATGAATATAAATCCTATCAAACACACTGAGTTATTAATTCTGAATAAATGTGCATAGAATTGTCTCAAAGGTGCTTTTTCAAGAGGCAACTGGACTTTCTTGTTTTTCTTTGAAGACGTTTTGCTTCTCATCCAAGAAGCTTCTTCACCTCTTGACTGGATGATGGGAAGCACTACAGATCTCTAAAGAGTGCTAGGTCTTTGCATAATGTGCTCAAAATGTTATAATTTCAGCCTGTTCATTTATGACTTGAATGAGATCTATGGATTGATTAGTTTTGTGATCCATTTGTGTACTATTTTGGCTATCCATCCAGTAGTGGGTTTCAATTCCCTTCGCTACTGTGCACGTGACACTTCTGCGCATGCACAGAGTTGTCCAGCCAGGTGGGTGGAGCCTCCTGCCACCGCCGCTACCTGTTTGCCCGATCCAGAGAACCGGTAGCAACCCACCACTGTATCCATCATATTTTCGGGAGTCTTCTCCAATACCAAATTTCAAAACCATCTGTATTCTTTCTGTTCTGCTTCATCAAAGCTTCCATAGAGTGTCACAGGGAAAACAATTGCCTACATTATTCTGTTCTTTGAAGATACAGACACATTTTGGCATCTGACTATCTTTTCCAAGGCCTTCACTAGTGCCAGTTTGCAGCATCGTTTTTAAAAACAATTTTTATGAAATAAATTTGTAACATATAAAAACCACAAGCACAAAGATAATAAATGAAAGAAGAATAGAAAAGAGTGAAAAAAGGAAAAGGAAAGGAAAAGAAAAAAGGAAAAGAAAGGTTATAAAAACCTTGTCAGTGAGGTTCTATTGTACCTAGACACCTCCAAAGTAGCCGAGACAATAGTGAGATAGTGAATTGCAACAAGTACACTAGCAAATGATGTACTCTTGCCAAATGACTTAAGAAACATTTTCTAGAATATATAGAGGTACTTCAAATTTATGTTGGAAATGTGGACGACATGAGTGGTAATTTTATTATGCCTGGTGGACTAATAAATACTCCCACCCCCGAGATCTGTGGGTTCTAATACATAAATGATTCTAATCATTTTAAAGATCAGCATTCAATTGAAATCATAATTTTTCTTGATGATAATGGACAGTCGGGTAGAAAAGTGTAATGGAATATTATTTTTATATGTGATTACTACTGCAAGACAATTACAAGCAAAAATTGAGGAAAAAACTGAAATATCCACAATGGAGGAATAGTTGATGGAAATGACAGAACTAGCAGAGATAGCAAAATTAACCTGTTTGAATAGAGGAATTTCGACAACTACATTTATTAATGACTGGGTACCCCTAATGGACTGTTTGCTAAAAAAAGAAAAAAATAGACTTGTGATTTATGGGTTCGACAATTAGAAGCTTACATAAAAAAAGAAATTATGAGGTAACCTTGCAGAGATTGGGCAAAATAAAAATGTATAATTGCTGCCATGAAGAGTGGAAAACTGCAGCGTATTTCTTGACTGCTAGTTCCCTTATGTCTGTGAATGTGGGGAAATTTTTTTGTTCATGACTTACTGATGTATGTCAGGGAAGATAACATCAAGTAGCAGCTGGAAGAGGCTGACCTACCCCATGGAGTCCATTCCTGTTGTAGTTCATGTCTATAATCAAGTTGGGACAGGAACAAATCCATTAAACATTGCTCCAAACTAGACTCCATCTTACACACACCCATATTTCTTTTTCCACAAAGCATTTCCCATGTGGCCCTGATATTGTTTTCTGAAGATTGTTAATTCTGCTGCCGCTTTCATCCAAAATTGTTGGATAGGGGAGGGGGATAGCTCAGTTTCTGACATCTCCAGTTAAAATGCATCTCATGTAGAGATGCTAATGAGAACTTCTAGACAAGACCCTGGAAAGCTGCTGCTAAATGGAGTAAACACAATCTCATGATTTGCCCCGTAAAAGTCCAGTGAAAGAGAGGGCTTTCTACATGCCAATGAAAATGCTACTTTGCATTCAGAATATTTATAATTGCACTAAAAAAAAAGTTCATTTAAGCATAATATCAATTAGTACTTTCATTACAAGGAAATTTAAATACCAATTATGCCTGGGAAAAAATGACCTATGGCCTCTAATTCAATATTAATGCACTTGATGAGTGATGCTAACGGCATGGGAACAAATGCAGCTGTCCATATGCTTACATCAGTAAAAGGGGGTATTTCTGTCACTTAATATAATTTCATGGACAAGAAGTGGCTCTTTTATTGCTCTTAACGATGAGAGATCCCATCAAATTCAAAGAAACTGACACCCAGGGCATTTCAAAGGATAAAAGATATGAGATGCGATAATGGGTAGATAAGTATTTCCCACAATTGATGGACTAGATCTGCCTTATTACAGTTCAATGCAGTCTCTTGCAAGGGCAGGAAAGAGTGATAATAATTACAGCCTGGGATTTGCAAAGGTGCCAAGAGAA
This sequence comes from Pseudoxenodon macrops, assembly GCA_032467955.1. Classification (NCBI taxonomy): domain Eukaryota; kingdom Metazoa; phylum Chordata; class Lepidosauria; order Squamata; family Pseudoxenodontidae; genus Pseudoxenodon; species Pseudoxenodon macrops. Next base: position 31,567 of record JANHFT010005155.1, on the reverse strand, counting down.
ACTAGGTGTTCAAATATAGTTATAAGTCAAACGAACTGGAATGTTTGGAAATTCTGAAGATTTAAGGACCAACACATGGAGAAAAATGATGTATTTATTAATAAAGGTCTGCTGAATTTGGAAAATATGAAATCCCCATTTATAATTTCATAAAATGTTTTTAAGTATAAAGGATATATAAGGATTGCTGTACCTAGATTAGAGGAAGGTAGGATTTCCCATGCCCCAAATATTTCTTATCTCCAATAGACTAAGGCCTATACTGAAATATCTAAAAAATATGACTCCCTCGACATTAGATAATTAAAAGTGAAATGTCTCCAGGATGGCCTTCTGGGCCAGATCTAATCATGTCATGGGCTTGATCTAGCCCGTGGGCCTTGTGTTTGACATGTCTGACATAAAGCCTATGGGTAAGGATATTTGATGGCATGGGGTAAGAGACCATCAGTGTGCTTTATATCTCTATCCCAGGTAAGTTAAATGATGCTATAGAAGTCTTGTCCTGATGGCGGTGGCAGTTTGGATGAGGAACAGCAGACTTCAACTCAACTGGCTTTGGGTGGGGTACATTTCTGCTATATAAGCTGCATTGGTTGCCAGTGTGCTTCTGACTTCAATTCATGGCCTGGCTGGCACTTCCAAGGCACCCCTTAGCCTTCCTTCTCTGCAGGACTCTTGTGCTCCTTACCTGGGAGTCCTGCCTCTTCCTATTTAACACTTGCATATCTTGGGGCTATGATGGCAACCATGACTTCCAGGCTTACATGATATTGTACCTTATGACCGCATCACTTAATAACTGCAATCCCAGTTCCAATTGTTGTCATAACCTGAGATCTGCCTGCTCATTTTCTCATTTATAATTAGTTGGGCATTACTGCAGTTTTCCAGCCAATATTACAAGTGTTCCATGAATGGGAGATAATGGGGAGGAAGAAGCAAGCCTTTCAATCAATATGGTAGAAAAGACACTACTAAGTATGACAGAAGAAGGAAATCTTTGAAAAAGATCACCAAGAGATTAAAAAGTGTTAATCATTAAGTCAAGAGAGAAGGATGACAGAAAAATACTTGAAAAAGAATTTAAACTTTTCAGTGACACTTTGCTGGCATGTTTAAATTAAACATTTTTCTCTATACCTGCCTTTTTTCTTTTCCTGCTAGGGACACTGCAGAACAGTAAGGTGCCATCTTCAGCTTGTAAAACTTACATGAAACACATTTTCTTTATCTTTTATTTGAACTTGTCTGACCATAAAGACATTCTTTTAGGAAAGGCACCTTGGGAAAATATCTAAATTAAGCAAGGGAAAAAATAACCAGAAGTTGAATGGTTGAACTGATTATTATTTTTGTGTTTCAAAGTTTCATTGGTGAAAGTGCTACAGAATGTGTGCAGAAGTTGAGTTTCAATTACTGGTTTGGAGGGTGGGTATCTTGTGTGCTTTCAGAGCTACGTCTCTTTAAGTTCTGTAACTTTCATTAATTCACCAATTTTTATAATTATTAACCAAAGTTTAAGAGTTAACATTTGATGTGGTTGAAGAGCTAAACTTGTTCCACTTGAAATAAGCAAAAGAGAAAATGACAACTTTTCAGCTCCTTTTCTAGACTAGTTAATCAAATGCTACAGTATCTTCATTGCCTGCAAATAACTTCCACATGCAATAATACAAATATTATTATTTGTATTATTTTTCTTATTTTTTAAAATGTTAACGTCCTATAAATATCCACGATATACTGTAGAGTAAATTGTCTAGTCATCTTTACAGTCCATGATGTAAAATGGAAATTCATATTTATGGCTAGACTTCAGCTTGCATCCTATATGTTTTGTGAAGCTCTGTGTAGAGCAAGATAGAAAGGGTATTCATGCTTTTGATCATATGGAGAAGACTCCTGTGAGTACCATGGACGGCAGTTGACCAGGCTCAAATTATCCTACTTTGGACACATTATGTGAAGACCAAGCTCCCTGGGGAAATCTATATTGCTGGGCAAGAGGACAAAAAGGACAATCAGCAGGAACATGGATGGACTCAATTCCACTGGTAGAGAGGTGCACGAGAGGTGCACAAAGACACAAAGGATCAGTTTTGTGACATATTTTCTGTAGAAAATCTATGTATATTAAGTTGACACAACTTCATAGCACACAATCGCTTTATGGGGCAGATCTTAATTCCCAATAGTGATCTATAGGCAGTAGAGCAGAAAAGCGGATTTCCATCTGACGGCTGCTGATCAAGGTAATTGCCACTGAACTGAGCAAGATATTTAACAATGCCTTTTGCCCATCTTCTACTTTTCTTAAGTTATATGTAAAAGAACAATTTGTACTCTTCCTGGTGTCAAGGGAGGTACAAGTTTTAGCATAGAACTTTCAGATATAATTTGTGCCTCAATTATTTGGTCCAGCGCCCTTATTGGAAAATGGTCAGGGCTCAATAAAAAAACATTGTAAAAAGGATCATCTGCATTTTGAGGCTATGCTGTTATACATTTAGTTTGGACACTCTCTTAATAGGCACATGTATATATTTAATGAGAACATAAAAACACACAGAAAGACAGAAGTTCTGGATCAAACCAAAGGCATAGCAAATCTAGATTAAGGGAAACATCTTGACTCCTTATATTCTCCAGCAGTCTATTTATCAATTGATGGTTAGGTTAACAATGATGCTGAGGATGGAAGGTTTTCTTCTGGAGTTTAGCAGGAGGACTGATTCACCAAAATCATAGGTTTGCTGGAAGGGAAGGGAGCCTACTGGGTTCACTCCTTCCCAGAGATCCTGTTTCAAATTATTTCCACAAACTGATTACTGCTGCTAATGATAGAGTGAAATTAATGGATTGTAAATTGATTGTTGGAAGGAACAGGTCACGTCACTACCTGAAGAGCTCTCTCTCTTCCTTTGTAATGTTTTTCCTGAAGATTGTTAGATGGGAAGGAGATATATGTAAGGATGTGCCCCTTCCTTCCTTCCTTCATCAATTTATATAGCTGCCTATCCTATATATATATGATTGTGGGCAGTTTAAAGATAGCAATAGCACTTAGACTTATATACAGCTTTACAGTGCTTTATAGCCCTCTCTAAGCAGTTTACAGAATCAGCATATTGCCCCCAACAATTTGGGTCCTAATTTTACCCACCTCGGAAGGATGGTAGGCTGAGTGAACCTTGAGCCTGGTGGGATTCGAACTGCCAAATTGTAGTCAGCCGGGAGTCAGCAGAAGTAGCTTGCAGTACTGCATTCTAACCACTGCGCCACTGCAGATAACAGATAACAATTTCTTTGTTCTCCTGATATTTAGGAGAGATATAAGCAGACTTACAGTAACTATAATGGTAATGAAATCATTGGTGTTTCCATAGTGTGGAAGGAGCATGTTTCCGTATGTCACAAACTTTGGTCTCATCTGTCATTCTTCCAATTAGATATTTTGGAAAATGTATTGTTTAAATCACAATATTATTATTTAAATGAAAATGGTGTTATGGACAATGGATTGTACTATGGACATAAACAAAGTCCAAAGTAGCCCCCAAGGCAATGCCTCCAAGTAATACTTATGCCTGCAGTTCCAAAGTACCATTTTCGTACTTGTAAAAAAAAAAAACTGCACAAGGAGAATTTAAAAATGAGATTTCTCAAACTTTCTTATGAAACCAGTGGGGGCTAATTAAAAACTAAATATGGAATCTACAAACACCCAGATTTATTTACACTGTTGTTAATTTCTTCTTTAATATTCATAACTGCTTTCTGTTAATTAAGAAGAGAGAGAGAACATGAAGAGAGATTTGGAACTAAAGCAGGCTGCATACAGATAAGGGGCTTGATTCTCGAATATCTGGAATATTGCAGACTGCCAACCGTGAGCCAGAAATTTATATGCAGCAAATGTGTGTTGTAGTTGCAAACCGGGCTCAATATATGTATGAATCTCTCGATGGCTGCTTGTTAATATTATAATCAGTTGTGCCATTTACTTGTTTGCCAGCATACTGTATCTCCAATGGTTAAGTTACGAGGCTTCTGTGGCCAAGAGAAGGTGGAATGGCGTAACAGTGCCTGTGGGAGGAAGGCAGTAGAACTGGCACCTCTTCCAAGAGGGGGAAACAGCCTTTCATCATTGCGTTGATTAATGTGCATATATGCACATATTAAATGGCCCATTATTTGACACTATGGATGATTGCAAAACGCCAGAGCAATTTGGGCCAAATGGCACCTCTAATGGGAGCTGACTCTCATCTCTGCTTCCAGCTGAATATTTTCTATCCTCACAAAGGCTGGGATGCTACCAACGAAGCTGCCACCTGCCTCATTGTTGGGAATGTGGATAAAATGCATCACCGTGTCCTAACCTATCTACTTATTCAGTAAACAAGGGAAATATGAGTTTCACCCTGTTAATGAAGAGGGTAGAGGTGACACTTGGTTAAAATGAAGCTTTTCTCAGGCTTCCCCCCCACTCCCCCAGCCTAGGAGGAATGGAGAACTTGCCCTAATGGAAGGAACCATGGGGGAAAACAAGGAAAGGATTTATTTTGATAGTGGGCACCTTGAAATCAAGTGACTAAAAAAGGGAAAAGCTTTTAAAACTCCTTCCAGCTCTCCTAAGGTTAAGAAGCTGTCATTTTCTTCTGGACTTTTCACCTCAGAAAAAAAGTTAGTTGGCTTTGCTGCCACTATGAATAGAATCAGGGCAGACTTGGCCTTATTTTTGCTCTTGTCCAATCCTGTGTGACTGAAGTAAAAAAAAACACTTAGATCTTCCCATCCAATTTTGAATATGAATGTGTAAAAAGACAGCGACCAGGGGAAACAACCCAAGAGGGAAGAACTTTCCATGAAGGACATTTTAATTCACTATACTGTATATATTCATTTCAAGGTCAATCTATTGAAAGTTTGACTCCATTGTAGAAGGACTTTTCTCTCTGGAAGAAGGAGATTCTCATCTTGACCAGTTCCCCTGTAGTTCCAATGCACTTCTCAATTGTTCCAGAATCGCATTTCAGAACATATTTCAGAGAACACAAAAGGCTGCAAGAGAAAGGATGACTAAATGGAAATACAACCTGGTTTTTAACATCGGCAGAACTCTTCGGAGCACAAGTCTAGATTCCACGCAATTGGTAGATCTTTGGTTTTTCAATGGGAGGAGAATATAGTTCATCTAAATAAATATGAATGGAAAGCAGTGGTTTGGTTCTATCTTTCTAAAGTTGTTAAGTGCCAGACTTGGGGGCAGGGAAGTTGGTTTCAGTTCAGAAATGCAGTGTGTATAATGAATGAAAGTGACAAATCTATCCATGGAAATCTTTGTACCACATAATGAAAGGAAATAAAAATATCACAGGGACCTTATGCATTCCTAAATATTTTCAGGCCCTTGGCAAGACTGGGATCTCTACTTCGATGTGTGCACTCTTACCTATTTGGCCAAATTTAATATTCAAGCAGAAGATAAATAGCCATCTGCCAGAAGTGTTCCAGCACTGAGCAAGAACTTGAATTTAGTAGCATAAAGGATGCTCTGTGGTGCTTTCTCATCTTTGTCCATTCAGGAAGTCCTCAAATTACAACCATTAATTCAGTAACCCCGTGGTACTGTTCTACAGGATGAGCTAGGTGTATAATCCTCCTCCTTTTATGGAACTATTCCTACCCTGCTGCCTTCCCACAGGGGAAATTTGGAAAATTTCCAAGTGAGGTGTGGGAGGCAGGTCAGGTAACCAAGGCAAAAGAAGGTGAAGTGAAATTCATTACATTTCTGCTGCAATGTTCCAACCGGCAGATGTTTTCCCTGCTGGTTGGTGGTTTGCCACAAAGGGATGGCTCTAAAGCACTCTGGCTGGGGAATTCTGGGAGTTGAAGTCCATAAATCTTCTCTAAATCTTTCTCAGCCAAGGCTGAGAAAGAGTGCTTTAAAGCCACAGGAAACAACCAATCATGTTGCCTGTAAATAAGGTACTCACAGATGAGGATGCCATTCACCACACAACAGAGGCAGAATGCAAATGACCAATGGGCAAAGCAAGGATTATGCCCATATTGACTCAAAGTCAGCTGGATGAACCCTTTTAATATAGCAGTGGTGACGCCTCGGTGTGGTTTTGGAAATAAAGAAGAGTTCCCAAAAATTTCATCCTCCTTCAAGATAGTACAGTAGAGGTAGCTATGCATCAGGTGAAAAGTGAGAACATAGAGGTGGAATGAAATCCTCATATTTCTTTTTAATGGAATAGCTTGACTGAACTTGAAATCTGGCTCAAAATCCTGCCCCTACTATGAACTTACTTGATAGAGACTTAAAATAAGCTTCTCTCGCTCGCTCACTTGCTCTCATAAACCACATCTGCAAAATGCAGATGAAAAAAGTGACCCACTGTGAAATTCTTCAATTTGGTATTAAATCAGTGTCATTGTAAGTTCAATGGTGAGTGCAATGCCCTTTTTGAAAATTATAAGGCTCTTTCTACCAAGGATGTCAAGGGGTTCTAATTACATTGAAGCATAAAAGGCACATAATACTGGTGTAATTGTATATCATCTGCTCTCAGGGCAGAAATGCCGAATGGGTGTAAGAGTACAAAAGAGGGAAGTTCTTAAACCTTACAATTGATTTCAAGAAAGTAGAAAGAAAGGAAGAGAGTGGTGAGAGATGTTTTCCTTATATTCAAGGAAACCTTGTGGCATATTTCCCAAGGCCTAGCTGTAGATTAATGAGGGCAGAAAATAGTTTAGCCTGGGGTGGGCAGTGAACAACCTCAGTCACCTGTTGCCCTGAGGCCTTTTTTGCAACAGAAAATCAGCAAGATGTTTTCCCATAATTTTGAGCAAGGAAACTCACAAAGCTATGGTATAAAACAAGTACAATGTGGTTAAACGTACAGGTAGTCCTCGACTTACGACCACAACTGAGCCCAAAATTTATGTTGCTAAGTGAGGCGTTTGTTAAGTGAGTTTTGCCCTATTTTATGACCTTTCTTACCACAGTTGTTAAGTGAATCACTGCAGTTGTTAAGTTAGTAACATGGCTGTTAAATGAATCTGGCTTCCCCACTGACTTTGCTTGTCAGGAGGTCGCAAAAGGAGATCACATGACCCCGGGACATTGCAACTGTCATAAATATGGGTCAGTTGCCAAGCGTCTGAATTTGGATCACATGATCATACGGATGCCAGAAGAGTCATAAGTGTGAAAAATGGTCATAAGTCATTTTTTTCAATGCCGTTGTAATTTGAACGGTCACTAAACAACTGTTGTAAGTCGAGGCCAATGGTGAGATTCAGCAAGCTCACACCTATTCAGGAGAACCGGTTGTTAACTTTCTAAGCAGTTTGGAGAACCGGTTGTTGGAAGACATTTTATTTTGTTTTTTACCACTTTACAGAGCTAATCCTGTAAGGAAAGCAGGAAGGAAATATCCAGGTGTTGTTTCTAGCTTAATCTTTATTGCTCTGCTTAAAGAAACTGCCTCTCTGGTTAACCCTTATTACATTGTAACAGCTAAGCGCCCATTGATGTGAGTGATGTTGAGTTGGCAACACCCATGTCACATGACCACTGAGCCACGCCTACCCAGCTGGTCATTAGGGCAGCGAACCGGTTGTTAAATTATTTGAATCCCACCACTAGTCGAGGACTACCTGTACAAAGAACCCCTACACTCCTACTGCTCAAACCCAAGAAAATACATAACCCCCCTACCACCTTCACTCACATAACATCACTAGCATCCTGCCTACTACAACCCTTGCCTTCTCTCTCGGTGACCCTTGCCCCAACTCCTAGGTGCTTCTCCCAGCCTCCAAGAAGCTGCTTTCTCCTGATTAAATAGGCATTCTTCTCTAGATGTTCCCAATAAACAATATTAAACATTTCAGCTGGAAATGAAAGGGAAAGGGTAGGAAGAAGGGTTGGGAAAAATAGAATAGAATAGAATAACAGAGTTGGAAGGGAGCTTGGAGGTCTTCTAGCCCAACCCCCTGCCTAGGCAGGAAACCCTACACCACTTCA
>JANHFT010005155.1:9276-19771 GCA_032467955.1 Pseudoxenodon macrops | reverse complement strand
CTATCTATCTATCTATCTATCTATCTATCTATCTATCTATCTATCTATCATCTATCTATCTATCTATCTATCATCTAATTTAGACTCTGGGCAGTGTACAACAACAATTGAAACAATATCACAATCAATAAAATACTTAAAACAATAAATATAAGAAAAATAAAACGAAAAAGAGTAACAACCAGCTAAGCACAATATAAGCCAGTATTCCAGTGACATTTCTGCCATGCATTTGCTCAGAGGTTTTTGAATTTTTCTTTCCTTTGTAAATTCTTTCAAGCAGGTTTATGTAGTTATATGGCTCTCCACTTCTGCAGTTTGTGGCTCCAACATTTGCTATTAGTGTTCCTCCATATATTCCATTTCCTTTATCATGTACACAAATTCTAAAGAAATGGCTGCTTCGGGTGATTCACATGTCCTTTCACTTCCACAGGTGCTATTTCTCTAATTTCTTGCCAAACTTAACTTTGTTCCTGCAGTGGGAATTTAATGGAAAGAACAAAAACCAAGACCAGAAATACTGTGAATAATGAGGCCTAGAAGTTAGTAACCTGGAAACAGAAATGCTAGACGACTGCAAGCCAATTGGAAAGCTCAGAGAAAACCCAATTGTTGTTAAAGAAATGTGATCCTTCAGCTGAAACTTTGGGACAAAAGCTAGAAAGTTTTCACTTGTCAGTTTAATATTAGCAATTGTAATGTCTGTTCAGAGGCAAATCCCATTGTTTTCAGAAGGGGTTCCTACCACAGTAAAGCGGGTATAGGAATGCAGTCTTTTTCTATTTGTAATGTTAATCACATGCTCAGGATGGATCAGATGCTAATACCGTCCACTTCAACCTAAGCAAAGTGCTGTGCTTTGTGATAGGTTATTGTGAACTGAGATGATGGTCACAAATGCATGGTCAACATACCAGTCCCCTAGGACTATACATTTTAGGGGACAACTAGTAGTAGTTAAGCACACAGGAGCAACCAGTCAACCATTAGGATGTCCTTTAGGTTGCTCTCTTTGTGGTTTGGATAGTCAACCTGTCAAAAAGTGGGGTGTCCTTTGGATTGCTTTCTTTCTGGTTTGGATTTTCAAAGACTTTAGTTTGTGGAAAAAACTCTTAGAATAATGCCCAGGATTAATGGGGTTGGAATTTGGAAGTGCTCTTGTATATCCTTTCACATGCTCCTGGTTTGGTGGCAGAGAGAGTTTGCAATGTTCATGAAGTTTTTCTCTACTTGATTAGTTTTGTTTAATATAACATTCAGCTTGAAAGGATGCTACAAAGCTTGCTGGATCTTTTATAATTATTCAAATGGTTCTAACAATGCCATTATGCCCTAGAAGTATCTATTGACTATTTATTTATTTAAATATTTATTATCTCGCCTTTAGTACGTTATAAGTAACACAAGGCAGCAAAAATACATAATCTATCTCCTTTTTTTAATCACAACAACAACGCCTAAGACAGAACATTGGACCTGGAACCAACAATCTCCTGGTTTCTAGGCCAGGATCTTAACCACTTACACCAAACTGGTTCTCGGTAACATAGTATTGCTTTATTTCAATGGAGGAACCAAAATAGCTTGTCCAATTCATGCTTGATGGACAAAATTGTTAATTTAAGATTGAAAGGAATATTTGAAAAATCCAACAATTTTTGGTTTGGGAAAATACATAATGTCTTTTAGGTAAATAATGTAGCTATTTCGTTTCAGTTCTGATAAATATTAACTTCTTTCAGTTTCGTTTTTTGAAGTGTCACTATTCAAACAAATAGGGTTGTGCATACAAGTAACCCTCAACTGATGATCACAATTGAGTCCAACATTTGTGTTGTTAACTGAGACATTTGTTAAGTGAGTTTTGCCCCTTTTGATGACCTTGCTTGCAACAGTTAAGTGACTCACTGCAGTTGATAAGTTAGTAACCCGATTATTAAGTGAATCTGGCTTTCCCATTGATTTTGCTTGTCATAGGGTCGCAAAAAGTGATCATTTGACCTTGGGACACAGCAACAGTTATAAATTTGAACTAGTTGCCAAGTACCTAAATTTTGATCATATGATCATGGAGCTGTTGCAAAGCTCATAACTATGAAAAATGGTTATAAGTCTCATTTTTCAGGTCCGTTGTAACTTTGAACAGTCACTAAATGAACTGTTCTAAGTCGAGGTCTATCAGCACTCACAAAAGTCAACTCAAAGTTGATTCATCACACTTTACAAATAGATGTGGTTCACAGTCATTTGCATATGAGGCATTGCATAACAATATTCTCAGATTTGATTAACACTTCTGAATTTGGCACCTGCGCACTTATTTTGTTCCAGAAGTGCCTGGAACTTACAGGGTTTATTCTGCTCATTCTTTCCTGTACCTTTCAATAACAGGATAACAGAGTTGGAAGGGATCTTGGAGGTCTTCTAGTCCAACCCCTTGCTCAGGCAGGAGACCCGATACCATTTCAGACAAATGGCTGTCTAATTTGATCAAACCATAAATACAAATTCCAGAACATAACCTTGGGTAACAATCCCCCTTCAGAATATCTCTTATTCTACTTGTGCATTCACTGTAGTTGAATTTATAGGATCTGGACAAAAAATATAAATCTTTCAAGCTCAATTCAACACTGGGAACATTATGGACACAGCATTCTTCTGGTAGCTGTTTGGAAGTGATTGATCATTGCCTTCTTCCAATAATGTTTAAAATTTCCAGGCTAGACCAGAGCTCTTGATGGTCTTTCCCCCCCAAATATCTTAAGCACAATCTCCAGTTTAATCTGAAGTCTCATGACAATGGAACCTCAGCCTGGTATGCCCCTAGTGGCAACCTTCCTGCGCTTGGATTTGGCTTTCAATGTAGATTCATACCCACAGGCAATATTCTTTTTATTTTTATATCAAGGAGCTTCTGATTAATTTCTGAGGAATACCAAATCTTTCCACGACTCTGTTTTGCTTGTCTCTCAAATCTCTCTTTGAGATCAAAACATTTTCTAAGTTAAGGTACTACTGGAAGTAATGGACTTAATTTCATTGTGATTAAGCTCACCCACAAAGGCAACCATCTTTTTCTTGCACTGAGCATTAAGAAAAGGATGACCAGAAGGAGATACTTAAGAACTTGTGTGTCCACAGGATTTAAAGTCAGGGAAATAAGTCCTGTTGTTGGCAGTCAATAGTACTAGTTCACTAGCCTGTGACAATCTCATGAAACTGATATCCACATAAAAAAAGAGCTTTTGTGAAATGAACCCATGTGTGTCCACTGGCTGTTTGAATTACTTTGTCCAGGAATACTGTAGAACTTGACCTGTTCCGTTATCCAGAACCGAGTTGATAAAGAACTTCTTGGAGGATTATAAACCATGTTTTTTTTATTGAACCATGTTATCTTTCAAGAGCATGCCTGCAGAAACCCTTAGGATGGATGGGGAAAAAATATTAAGTCCGGTGAGATGTATCTCTGTTCCTGATGGAACAGTGATAGTTTTTACAGCATTTCACAGACATTATAGTTGATTAGATATAATATACCTTAGTTTAGATTAAAAGAGTGGGTTTAGCCTTAATAATCAACATACACTACTCTACAGGTATTAATTTAAAATATAAAAAAGTCATAGAATTACACAAACGTAGACTCAAAGAACTGGAAATAGTCATTTAAGCTAATCCAACCCTTTGCTTTATTTTGGATTCCTGCAGGAACCCAAATTAAAGCAACGCAGACAGATGGCTGTCTAGCCTCTGTTCGGACATATCCAATGAACAGAAGCCCATTATCTTTCTAGTAATTGGTTCCACTGCTGAACTGCTTTTGCAACTAGGAAGGGTTTTTCTAAAACTTTTAATCAGAATTAGCTTTCCTATAAGTTAGATCCATTATTCCATGCCCTCTATTCTGGACTAAGAAAGAGAAGATCTTGACTTTCTGTAATATTAGCTTCTTTTAGGCATTGGAAATTAAATAAGCAAATAAACATAAATAAATAAATTGGAAGTGTACTATCACAAATTTCTTTTCTCAAAACTAAATGTGCCTGGGATGGTCAACTGCTTTTCCATGTTTTAGTTCTTTATTTCCTGATCATTCTTTCTTTCTTAAATAACTTTATTAGATTTTTTTAGAAAGATAAAAACTAACAAAAAGTATTATTTAAGACATGAAAGAGAAAAAAGTAAAGAAAGAGAAAGCAAAGGCAAAAGTACGTACAGAAAAAACAAAAAACATACAAATAAATACCATCCATCTTTCTTTTACAATAGATATAAAGAATAGATTTAAATTGTCCTCTTACTCTAAGGTTACAGCATAACTTTCATCTTTTTTTGTTATCTTTTTTCCCCCTAATCACCATATAACATAATTGCTCCCTGATCATTCTTACCTATGTGTTTCTGGACAATTCCACTGATGCCACCGAGCTGCCTATTCAACACAGAAAAATGTTTCTTATAAAATAAATCAGGAGCTGAAATACTATAGCACAAAACACCAGAATGGTGGCATCACATTTATTTCCAGCAATAAAGATCCTACTGAGATAGCGGAGGGGGCTATTTTCTCTGCTGGTCAATGGATGTTTTGTGGCTGCCCATTAGGGCAGTCATTTTGTGAATGTGTCCATCACGTGCTCTCAAAATCCCAAATGCGATCCTGATTCAAAAAGATTGCATACTGGATTGTCCTCTGATCTGTAATCTGGGATGGACAAAGATCTCAGGAGACTGTAGCATGCGGTACTTTGTTTTATATCAAGTGTGGGTACCATGGAGAAGAAAGGGTAACTGTCAGAATCAAGACACCATTTGTTGGAAGGCTGTGTTTTTGCTGAGGGCCTTTCCACTGCTCTGTCTTCAGCTGAGCCTTTTTCATTGCATTTTCTATCAAGCTAATTTTTGTAAAGCCACTTTCTTGTTTGATCATGCCTACAAAAAGTGAGGGTGAGCCATAGTTCCTGCTATTCTGCGATTGTTGATGGTCGCAACTGAAGACAGATGCTTCAAATGGCTTTGCTGTGTGATGCAGAGCTAAATCTCCAGATCTTATTACAAAGAAGTTCCATTAGCAATATTTAAATGCTAGCTTTGAAAGGCCCTTGACAATATGCATATTGGCACTGATCGAGAAGGGTACTTTCCAAAGATGAAAGAGTAATGCGACTATTGGTTTAACATAAAAGAGTCAAACTGTGGGAAGGCTATTCTTAATGGGAGAGAGGTTGAAATGCGAATAAAAAAAAAAAGGATTAAAAATTCTAGATATGTATTTGTACATTAAGGGATTATTTGTTCCAGCACATGCTTGGCCAGCCCAGCTTCAGGGGATAATAAAAACAACTTAACAATTGCATACTTTGCAAACCTCTTAAACAGGAGATGTTCTACCTCGTTTTTTAAAAAAGACAGACTAACATTCTTTCATGGAAGAAGAAGAAAAAGAAGGAGGAGGAAGAGAAGGAAGAGAAGGAGAAAGTCTTAATAGGTTATTTATGGAAGTCTGGCTAAGTCCAAATACAAACTTTGTCCGATCTATTTTCAGACGTTGGTGTCTCCCAAGAGAAGGCTGCCCTGTCTGTCCTGTATGATGATGTAGCAACCAGCTCAAGTTGAGCATGTCAGAAGGGGCTCTGCCCCATTTTTGTGTCAAGCCCAACATAGCCAGAGAGGGAGTCTTTAAGCAGCCATATGCAATGAGATAAGAGTTTCACTCTAATGGCTTGATGAAATCCTCCTCCTCCTCTATCATCATCATCATGCACTATTGGTATTTATGAGCTCTCCTGATTATCTTCTGAGCTCCTTATTGATTTTCTATACCAAAGGGCAACAGAGACCTCCAGAAAGGCATCCCTACCCTTTCTTCGTAAAGTCGATTTACTCCTATGTAAATATGCATAGAAGGAAACTGCTTCCACCCAATAAATATCACTGCTGAAGCTGGTAAGTACAGAATCCCACAAAGAGACAACAGACACCCTGCTCTCCCAAGCACGACAGTAATTGCAGAGAAAGCTGCCAACAAGCCATCTGTACTGTTTGGCTTATGCTAATTTTTCATTGCGCAGTCATGTATCTATGTACATGGACACAAAGGGCAGTGCTTCTCAACCTTAGCAACTTTAAGGTAGGTGAAGTTCAACTCCCAGAATGCCCTATTCGGCAAGCTAGCTGGGGAATTCTGGGATTCAAGGGCCACGTGTCTTCAAGTTGCCAAAACTGAGAAGCACTGGCCTAGAGGAATATGACCATGAAGACCAGCAGCAAATCTCATGCAGGTGGCTGGATGAAACTGCGACCAAATATGTGTTTCCTACATCCAGAGCTTGGCTGTAATCTGAGGAAGGGTTTGGTTTTAGATCATCCTCACAATTTATTTGTAGAAGCTTCATGAACATCAGGTTGGCACTGCAGGGAAATACAGGGCTGGACCAACTGATCTAATCTAGAAGGACAATTTCTACTCTTTTATGCCTGGATTTGGGAGGAAGACATTAGAAGCTTATAAACTTCACCTTAAAAACGACGACTATCCAATAAAACAAAAATGATTTTCTCTTGCTGAAACATGAACTTGAGTATTCTGAAAAGGACAAGCTCATTTACAATGGTATGATATGTGGTCCCGGTCAAATGGTTTAGATCGGAAAGTGCCCAGGTGCCAGCCAGAGGTGAGTTGCTGCCGGTTTCGTTCAGTTCTATAGAACCGTTAGTGGAGATTTGTCTCCGCTCGCCGAACCAGCAGTGACGGCCGGCTGGCCACGCCCCTGAGCAGGTTCTCTGGGAGGAAATTGGTCCTCTTGGTGGAAATTGGCTCAAAAATAACCCTCTGCGCATGCGCAAAGCTGCCTGCGCATGCACAGAGGGTTATTTTTGAGGCAGTACCCGGATGTGACTTCTGCTGAGACCAGAACTGGTAGGAAAGGTAAGTAGAACCCACGCTTGGTGCCAGCATGTGTTTCTCAAGACAAAGTGTGAGCTTTGAAACTTATTTAGGGGCTTTAAGGCTCTTATTCTAGTTCCATTGTTGAAGCAGAATAGTTTCTATATGGAGACTGACAAGACTGAGTGAATGCAAGTGGGACAATCTATTGATTTGTTTAGCAACACAGGTAAAACTAGGCTCTGCATTTATAAAAAAAACTGTGTACCTCTTCTGCAAAGTTTTTAAATGTCCTCTCTTAACAGGAACGAAGTTGTGATTCCAGATCCACATGTGGTCCAATGCCTAAGGTCACCATACTTGAGCTATAAAAATTTGGGGGACCACCAGATGGCAGCAAAGAGATATAGCAGCCTCTTTTGCTGCCCTCTAATGGTTAAATGGATTTTTTTTTTTTGCAGCAGACCTGCCTATGGACTAATTTTTATGTAGACTTCTGCTTTTGAAAGGAGACTGTCTGTCTCTTCTCCATAATTTGGATCAGTTCCTAGCAGATTTGCCATTTGTTCTGCATGGTTAACATTGCTGGTCAATAATTTGTGATTTCTTCCCTCTTTCAGAAATCTGGGTTACCAAATCAGTAGGAGGCGTCGCATATTGCAATTTAAGAATCTGTCTATAGTAAGAACGCACTACGTATGGCCCCAAAGCTTCACTGAGTTTCCTCCAAAATGATGTGTGTGGGGAGGCCCCTTTAACCCTATAATATCTTGCTTTTTTGGTCAGGATATAAAATAAAGCTATTTGGGCTTTTCATGTGTGCTTTCTTAGAAATCCTTTCCTAAGCTACTTATTCCATAGAGCAGGGTGTTCAACCTGGGAAACTTTGAGACTTGTGGACTTCAACTCCCAGAAATCCAGAGTCAGCCATGGGAATTCTGGAAGTTGAAGTCCACACGTCTTAAACCTGCCAAGGTTGGGCACCCCTGCCATGGAGTCTCTAATCCTGAAATGCATCACAGCTGAAAACCTAATCAGAGTAACTCTGAGATCAGCTACAGATAGCAAAGAGGTCTAACTTTTGATCAGACATGCAAAATAGGGATTGCCAGATATTTCTCCATCATAATTTCATTGGGATATTTATTTATTTCTGGATTTTCATTTGGTGGGAATTCCCCTCCCCCCATGTTTATATAAGATTATCCATTGCACTGCCTCCTAAACATCTTTAAAGTATCTTATTGATGCAGGTTAACAGAGGCCATTGTTATGTAACAGCATCTGGGCAACCTCTGAGAGAGCAAACTGTATCTTGTTATCTTGGGTGCACAAATGTCTGAGTCTTTAATTAGAAACACTCTGGTAAGGGCAGTAGTTGGCTGCTCCCAGCATGTTTGCTGGGGTGGAAAATTGTCCTTGTACATTTTAGGTCTGCACATTTTTTATGACTGCATTTTATCTTTTCTAAAGAGGAAATGAATATGTTTATTAAGGCGGTTGCATTTACTCTTTGTGTGGTGCATTAAGCCCCTATTTATTACAAAGGAATCCATCAACTTTATAAGCATGTACACCACTAAAGCAGAACTGTTGATTATAAATGTTTCTTTGGCACTTTGCTTTCATTAAAGGCAGGGAAGATTTGGTGGAGTGTGCTTCCATTTTTCATAAACAGAGTATGTGGTGCGGAACCTCTCGAGGTTTCTAACTGGGACGTCGCTTTTTGCAAACAGTGGAATTTCTAATTTAAATGAGACCTAATTCAGTCTTAAGTGAGATCTTTAAAAAGAGTTGGTTTGTCTGATCAGCTACTATAAGCAAAATGAATGATTCTCAAAAAAAGTCTAATTGGGAAGAAGACATTTTCCCTTCCAAGCATTATGTAAGGGCACATTATATTACAGGGCTGTCAAACTCCCGGCCAGTTGGCCGGATGCATCATGCGCTGGCCATGCCCATGCCCGGTTTAGCAAAGGGAAAAAAAAGTCCTGATACGTTACATGACACTGCTGTGACGACATGAGTTTGACACCCCTTTTAATATTAGGTTAAAAACCTAAAATATTAGGTTTTCTTACGTTCACATACTGTCTCTCTCTTAGCCTGCTTTCTCTTAGTGCTAGGCTATGACAATGGTTTCATGCTCTTGAAATGAAAGGCTCCTTCGTTTAAGGCCTCAAATCAGGGGTGGGTTCTAACTTACCTTGCTGCTGGTTCGCTGCCTCCCACTCTGCATGGCCGTACCGTGTGGGCACACGTGTGCACAGTATAAAAAAATTCCACCCCCCAAAGAAAGGCCAAAAACAAGATGGTGGAGTATGCGCAGTGCCGGAAACTTGGCTTCTGCGCATGTGCAGAAGAAAAAAATCCCAGAAAAAATTCAACCCCACTCCCAAATAAAACATTAAAAAAAAGATGGTGGCGTCCACGGACCATAACCGGTTTGGTGACGTCACCAACGGCTTACTATCTACTCTATAGAACTGGTCCGAACCGGTAGGAACCCACCTCTGCCTACACCTATAACCTCATGTTAGCATGCAATTTAGAGTCAGAGTAAAATATCTGCGTTGAGCTTGCCGAGAAGCAGCAGTAGCATTTTGGCAACTTGTGTGCTCTTATTGATTGTGAAATTAAATTCCTCCCTCCCTTCCTTCCTAAATTGTTTTGGAAGATCTGTAGAGCTCTTTCTCCCTTTTCTTCTCCTTCTCTTTGGTATTTTGGAAGATCATTGTGCTCCTTTCTTGCCTGCAGCTGGAAGGGTCTCGTAACAGAAGTGATGGCCATGCAGCAGGTCAGAATATGTCAGCCCCAAAGGACCTCCTTCTGCTGGCACTGTATTTTGATTCCACGGAGAGGCAACGTCCCTCCACAAAAACAAGCCGCTGACTTTAAAATAATACATAATAGCTATAAAATTACCAAATGTCAGGTAAACAAAAAGTTATTAAGGATGACCTTATTAGTTCTATCTGCAATTCACAGACCAAGGTAATTGTCAAGTCTCGCTGCTATTAGGCTGAAATAATAGTTTAGGGACCATCAACATTAAAATTTCATTATGATGGGACAAAAAGGCTCATGTATAATCAATAGTAAGAATCCATTATTATTGACTTGGAATGAATGAAGCATGAAGACATTTGTGCAGATATGAACCGTTAGCAATCTTTTGAATAATAAAGAATTAACACAACACAGATAATGCCATTTTGGGAATTGGCTTCCACTTTAAATTGGTACTTGTCTCTGTGTTATAAAGCCTGAATCAGGTCCCTGGGTGGCTTCCGTTAAGAGGTTTTTCAAAATACCTGGTGTCTGTGAGTTTCTGGATCGCGGAAAGGATACATAAAGTGTAACTAAGTAGAATCAAGCAGGCTCAGGCCTTCTGGAGTGTTCCAGATGTCATTATTTTAATTCAGTCAGGTATCCCATAGCTTTTTCACAAGCACCTCGTCCCCTCATAATGGAGAAAAGCAACCTGGAACTGAGGAGAAATTTCCTAACAGTGAGAACAATTAACCAATGGAACGACTTGCCTCCAGAAGTTGTGGGTGCTCCATCACTGGAGGCTTTTAAGAAGAGACTGGATAGCCA
>JANHFT010005154.1:302808-323121 GCA_032467955.1 Pseudoxenodon macrops | reverse complement strand
GGTGGGGAAGGCTGTTTTCGCCCTCCCCAGGCTCCTAGAAAGCCTTTGGAGCCTGAGAGGGCAAAAAACCCACTGTGCCATCACGTGCCAAAAGTGGGACAGAGCGCAGGGGCCCGCATGTACATGCACAGGGGCAGGGCACATTGAATTATGGGTGTGGGCATGCATGTGACCCATGTTCCCCCTGTTTTTGGCATGCAACGGCAAAAAGGTTAGCCATCACTGTTCTAGTCTATTCTCATGCATGGTAACTGATTCAGTGATTTTGCATCAGTCTCTTTCTCTTAAGACAACCTACCTTTCAAAGTTGTGAAAAAACGTTGTGAGGAGAGAATAGTATGACTGTCATCTTGAGCTATATGTAACAACCACCCAAATATTTAATGTTCCCAATGAAATCTGATATATGTCTTATCTTTTCATATAGCCTGGAAAAAAATGGTAGTTTTTAATGTAATGAAGTTCTTGTCATTCTTAAAATGGTTGCATCTCTCTTGTTATGGAAGTTGGTCTGCTGTAATGAATGCCAGAGAGATGTAGTGCTTGTATTATTAGACCTGAATCACTCAAAATGACATTATATTTAAAGCACTGTCCCCTTCCTTCTATTTCAAGGGCCTTATTGAAATAAGAGTCACGCACTCATTGAAAATTTGATTGTTGCTCCTGAATATTTGAAACAGAACTACTTTTCCTATTTCATATGCTTCCTACAAAATGAAAACTGAATTCTGCCTGCATGTTGTCTATGGTTTTGCTAGAAGCACTCAATAATTACTTAATTTTTTCAGGAAAAATGATTAATTTGGTATCTTTTTATATTAGTATGTTGTTCGGTTGCTGCTTTCAAGGGCATTATTAGTGGTTTTTGATATGATATATCTGTCTTTGTTTTCTCTTCAATCAATGCTTTTAAAACAGTAGTCATATGAAAAACATCATTGTGTTGGGGAGTGGTAATAGATAGTGGTAGCAAGAGTGAAACACTAGACTTTTTCAGAACCCAAAGTATTTTTAGCTATTTTGGAAATATTTGTTATTTATCCTAATAACAAAAATGACTAAATGCATTTTCTTAATAATAACTTCAACAGTGGATTATATAAAAATGTAAACAATTTTTAAAAATTACAAATAACTAAATTCACATTTAAAAATTTGGTAAATATCTGTCAGGTTTACTGAGTATAAACCATTCTGATTCTATGGGGCCTTTCATGGATAAATAATTGACAAATGGATTTCAGCTATTGTGATGTTTTCTGCAACACGTGACAGAGGCTCTGAAAAAGAAGCTTTAAAAATTATGTTAATATGATACATGGGAAGATCAAATTTAATTATTTTTTCAGTATCTGTGGTTTAAGCTATGTTGGACTTCAGCTGTGAGCAACAGTGCTTTGAATTGTACTAAGAAACAGCTGAGTGAAGTTCTGTTAATATCAGTGTGTGCATTTCTGTAGAGAGCTCTTGAGTCAGAAGGCAACTGGTTTTGTTTTGAACTGAATTTCTGACATCGTTAAAATAATTTCCATGCACAACTCATTATGTTAGTTAAGTCCAAATTATCCCACTTTATTTGTATCTGATGCAACAGAACAGGAAAATGGAAGTATAATTGTAAAGGAGCCCAGGAGTCTCAAGTGAAAAGGCTAAAAGCATTGTCCACCCAAATGATGAATGGGATGCCAGGGTTGTTTAGGCCAATGGTAAGATTTCGGGGTCAATTGACATGCTCATAGAACCAGGACACAAACTTGGTAGATTTGATTTGATTTAGACATATTTAATCTTCTACATTTTACATACTCTCTTAGATTTAGAAAGGGGCTTTTGGGCTATCAAATGCAACTCCCTGATCAGTACAGGCATCTACATTAAGGCAGTCCAGATAGATAATGGTCTAGCTTCAGTTTGAACATATTCAGTGAATTGGAGCTTGAGCTCACTATCTCTCTAGATAATTAGTTCCATACTCAAACTGCTCTCATTGTTTCTCCTGTGCCCTCTAACATTCAACTGAAATATGCATTCTTGAAATCTACTCCAGGATAAAAGGAATCCATTATTTAAGGAATAGAAATGTAGGTCACAAGTGACCTTTGTCAATGTTTCAACATGGATGTTATATAACTATAACTAGATACATAGATCTTAATTTTTAAACTAAATATTCAATGAAAATCACAGAAGCAAGGCAATAATAATAATTTATTTGCATACAAGCCAAATGGTAAAAACTAGGACTGAATATGCTGAAATTGTTGTTACTGGAGGATACTCTTTTTTATTTATATTATCCACCTTATTTTATGTTAGAAAATGCTGTCTTGTAATAAATTGCACAGAACAAACATTTCCCAGCTTAAAAGAGAATATTTGATTCTTGCATATAAAGATCTATATGTAGATTGAACATTATATATTTTATAGCTAATTTGAATTTTGGCCATATTATCATTTATATTAGGGGTGAAATCCAGCAGGTTCTGACAGGTTCTGGAGAACCAGTAGCGGAAATTTTGAGTAGTTTGGAGAACCGGCAAATACCACCTCTGGTTGGCCCCAGGAGTGGGGTGGGAATGGAGATTTTGCAGTATCCTTCCCCTGCCACGCCCACCAAGCCACGCTCACAGAACTGGTAGGGAAAATGTTTGAATTTCACCCCTGGTTTTAAGAATTGTTATAGTGAAGAAAATAAATCCAGCAAACAAAATGGAAACTGCAGCTTTTTCCTTCCTGTTTTGGATACCACTAGAGTCACATGCAGCTCCTCACTTTGCCAAATTGACCTTGGACAAAATTCCCCTTCAATACCATCTAACCAAACTTGTCAGCTTAGAGTACAGCCCAAGGCAGCCAACATGGAGCTGCACCAGCTGACGGCTTCAATATTCCCTTTCCTTTAGGATGGATTTTCCCCAGTTGTGTTGACCCTCCTGAAAAGGCTGTTTGGTCTAACATCAGAATTCATCCCAGCCTACAGGTACAAGGACCTGCCTAGTTTCCCCAAACTGGGCAGCCAATCAGATCCCTAGGATTTCTTGCCTTGTAGCCCAAATCTTTGCTTTCCCATTTTTTGGGATCCCTCTGTCTTGTAAAGCAGCCGTTCAATGTGCAATGTACACGATTCTTTCTCAGTGTTGTGCTCTGAATTTTCCAGGATGGTTGCCATGCAAGGTTACCTGAGTGGCTGCATTATACCCTTTAAATTTGGATAATTGCATAGGTCTAGTGTGAATCTATAATAGCAAGCAAAGCTAAGTAATCTTATTTAGTTTTATATTATTTTTAGAAATTATAGTTATCTGTTCTCTCCCCTTGAGTCCCAACTCGGAGACCATTGTAGGACCTGTTTCTATTGACTGCTTTTGTTGCCATCAACAAAAAGAACATATGTGCCCAGATTGTTTGATCCTGGATTTTGCTTTGACAATCTCTTCTGCCTGCAAAATGTGCCAGCTTTCAATCCTAATTAGGAATCCCCAAATGAGATAGCTGTTTGAGTGACATTTTTAAAGCGATGGTGCCAGCTAGTGGCAAAGAGATGAAATTGATTGCTTCCATCGCAGGACTGATATTTCTTTAAGGATACATAATATAATTTTATCTGCGTCTACATTATGTTTTATTTGTCCGCTATTCCATCACTGTACCAAGAGTGCAGTGGCAACAGGGAAATAGCAAAGTAAAATCTGGCAGCAATCTCCTCTGTAATAGGATTTAATTATATATTATTTATATGGAATTGTAATGTTATCACTGTACTTATGGAAAGATTGGCTCATGTCAGACCTTTTATCAGCCATATCTCTTCATTTCAATATTTACAACTGTAAACCTTGCTTGCTGTTTATTTGCTTACTTTAAACACATCATTAGGCATAATGCAGTTTTTTTTAAATGCAGTAATTTTAAACATTTTTCCCTTTAAATAGTCACTAAGAATGTATCTGTTTTATTTCTTCAGCTGATTCATTTGTGAACATAAAGAGGGCTATGAAATGGCTAATAAAATTGAGATGTCTGCACTGGCATGAAAATGGTACTATGTTGACTAAAAATAAGGATCCTGTGTTTCAAAAGGGAAAAAAAAACTTCCCCTTATGTTGAATGACATTCCCTTATGTTTATTTATTCAGTCCTCAGCAAAATGTACAAAAAATATCTAAATTGTGCAGCAAGTATTTTGTATATACAAAGAACCATTGAAGGTTATCTTTTCAAATTTGATCAGGCTTGTTTGATCTTTGAATTGCTGTAGAGATCTTAGAATAGTAATAAATCAAGCTAGGGGCTAAAGGCATTCTGTTTGTTAAATAGTGAGAGCTGTTTATACTCTTATTACTAATAGATAGGAATAAATTATTACTAATACTTGCAAATAATTTATAGCCCAAAGTATTAGGAAAGCAATAAAGTCAAACTTTTCTTTAAATGTCACATGTACCTAAGAAGGTCAGCCACTGTGAATAAAGACACCCCAGATAGAAGCACTTCCAATAACATTTTGTGAAGATAAATGAGGGATAGTGACAGTCACCAAATTTTATTTACCTTTATATGCAAGTTGTATTAATTGTATGCTTCCAGCTTCACCCACTGGGTGGTGCTGCACTCTTCACTTTTTAAGCTTGATCCTTGGCATGCCAATTAAAAAGCACAGCCTGATCAATCAGAATAGAGCTGGAAGAGACCAGGGGTGAGTTCTAACTTACCTCGCTGCCAGTTCGCTGCATCCTGCACCACGTGGCCACGCCTTGTTGGTGTGCACGCGCTTTGCTCGCGCACTGCATACGTAGTACAAAAAAATTCCACCCTCCAAAAAAAGGCTGAAAACAAGATGGCTACGCATGCGCAGTGCCGGAAACTCGGCTTCTGCGCATGCGCAGAAGAAAAAAAAATTAACACTTTTTTTTCCCAAAAGAAAAAAAAAAAAGATGGCAGCCTCCATGGACCAGAACCGGTTCCGTGGCATCACCAGCGCCTACTACCTACTCTATAGAACTGGTCCGAACCGGTAGGAAGATACCTCTGGAAGAGTCCTTGGAGGTCTTCTAGTCCAGCCCCCTGCTCATTTCTTAAAAACCTCCAGTGATGAAGCGCTCACAACTTCTGAAGGCAAGCCGTTCTACTGGTTAATTGTTCTTATTGTTAGGAAGTTTCTCCTCAATTCCAGGTTGCTTCTCTCTTTGATTAGCTTCCACCCATTGTTTTTTGTCCTGCCCTCTGGTGCTTTGGAAAATAAATTGATCCCCTCCTCTATGTCAAACCTTTCAAATACTGGACTACTGCTATCATGTCCCCCCCAGTCCTTCTTTTCTCTAGAATAGCCAAACCCAAATCCTGCAACTGTTCTTCATAAGTTTTTGTCTCCAAGCCTTCGATCATCTTAGTTGCTCTTCTTTGCACTTTTTCCAAAGTCTCAACATCATTTTTGTAACATGGTGACCAAAACTGAATTCAGTATTCCAGAAGTGGCCTTACCAAGGCTTTATAAAGTGGTACTAATCCTTCACCTTAAAGTGTTCTCCACCAATCCTTGAGACAGGAAGAAAAGTATTGTATACTGGCACCTTTGCTGCCTTGTCTGTTGAGTCCTTTCTATCACAGTAATGAAACCTGCCATGATGCTTTCCTATTATTGTAACATGGGGCAAGCAAACGGAAGACTCCGCCAGCTTCATTATCTTCCCCCAGCATCACTTGCTGGTAGGAATACAACAGCCAACCTAATTCAGACTGGGAAAGTATGGGCATGTATTTGGAATGGCATAGTTAGACAACCATCAGTCAATTTGCCAGACTAACAGGTGTCAGGTAGCAGGTGTGGAGATGTTTTCCATCTGAGGCCCATCCATCAGTTTATTTCCCAACAGAAGTGTTAGCACTCTTCTGGAAGTGCTCAGCCTGTATCCAGAAATAGCCTAACCGATTTGGAGAATTGGCACAAGGGAATTAATGATAATCAAGTTCCATTTTTTGACCTATTCTGCCCAGGAATGGCAGTGATCATGTTTTGCCCAGAGCACCCAGAATTAACCCACAGATTAAAAATCTGGAATGGGATTTCATGCCTTCATCTTGACCCCTGGTGACTGACTGGACAGGTCCTTACAGTTTTCTTGGCAAGGTTTCAGAAGTAGTTTGCTATTGCCTCCTTCTCAGGACTGAGAGAGAGTGACTGGCTCCAAGTCACCCAGCTGGCTTCATGCCTAAGGCAGGACAGAACTCATGATCTCTCAAGGGGAGAAGAGAAAGGTGAAGACCTAGTTGAAGACCTAGTGTTAAAATGGTTGATGAAGTACATTCACACTACATTTATGGAATGTGAAGCTTAGTCCAAAGGTCATGTAACTCCCCATTCCCCAAATTCACATAATCCAAGTTTGTATGATAGCACCCTTGACATATATTTATTTGGAAGTAAGCACTTGGCAATGAAAAAAACAATCCAGCCTTTATTTTTTCCTAAAGCTATTTACGATTTTAAGATAACATACCTGAGAAAACATTATTAAGGAGGCAGGTTTGAAATGAGGTAGAAAATTCACATTTGATTATTAATGGGATTGTTTCTGTGAGTACCTCCAGTTCATAAGAGCTCCTGTGTTTGCAAAAATCTTTTGCTGTTAGAACTGTACCCATTTCACAGAACAATAACTATATCTGAGCAAAGTCTCCCCTCCGGTCTTTTGTCCTTTCACCTGGTTCAATAAGCCTTTTCAGTGAGTGTAGCTGAAATCTGTGGCCACCTTTTGACTCTCCTGTGATTCAGTGAATAGCTAATTAATACTCTTAATATATTTAAGTAACGTGTATATGGTTGCCCATTTCACAGAAACAATTGGTCATGGTACAGAGATTAAAATCCAACAGTTAAAAACAATAACCCATGATGCCCCAGCTAAATGATACATCCAAATCACATCAATAGTCAGGACTTCCAAAGCCTAACAAAGCCATCTAGTTCTCCAGATAATTACTGTTCCAAAACAACCTTCAGTCAAAGAGGAAGAGCATTTCTTTAAAAAAGCCAACAGATATCCAACCACACAGTAGCCAATATCTTTGCTTTCTTCTCTTTGCGAAAGCTTGCCTATTGAGCTTTCCATCACAAGATCTGACGCAGGATGGTGGTTTGCTCACATCTGTTAGGAAATAGCTGCAGATGGCGGGGCTCATTAGCTGACAGAACTCCTTGGGAACATCATCAAAGAAGACTGGGACTTCATTTGACTAAATGTGACGACTTACTCCTGTTCAGCATCATTACATTTTCTCAGATCTTTAACTGGCTGCCTGGCACCTAGGGTATATTTAGAAAGGCAGACATAACATAACCTTGCTTGTGCAACTGGCAAACACATCAGCATTAAATGGGAGTGGCTATGGCATCTTTAGAGGTATTCTGAATAAAAGTTGCAGTTTAGTTTAATCCTGTTTTAAAAGGTGGTTTAGGGATAGCATTCTTGGTATATTTTAAAACATTTTGAAACAGTATACGGTAGTACATGTTTCAACAGAGGCTAAGATTGTAGTTTTTGCCTCTTAATTTTTTTCATGAAATCCAGAAGGGGGAGCTCATAGGTTATCCTATAGCTGCAAGTTTGGATCAAATGGTCCCAGTCTTTAACTTTGTTTATGTAAAGGTTTTTTTTTTTGTGGGGTATGGGGTGGGTGAGTGTTGGTAGTACTGTAATTATTCATGTACCAGACCTTTTTAATTTTTTTATTTGGCATCTTTGAGTTGTTTTTTTAAAAAACTATTTTTATCTTTTTGTTGCATTTGTTTATTTAACAAAAGTATTGGTATTCTTTTATTCTCAATTTATTGAGGCCTTATTGAAGGGCTTTGATTTTTTTAAGGCTTCTGTTGAGAATCAGCATGGTATAAATGATGATTAAGGTGCTGGGCTAAGAACAAAAAAAAACCCAGTTTCTAATCTTTTTCTCAGATGGGTGTTGTTGGGCCACTCACTCCCCCTCAGTCTTAATCATCATCAGGTTCTGTAACAAGATGGCTGGAAAACAAAACCCTTCATTACACCGTGTATTGATTCTTCCCTTGCTTTGTGAACTAGACACCTGATTGCAAAAAAGTGGATCCTGCAACCAAGAGGGACAAGTTCTAAGAAGAACAGCATTTAAGGGAAATGTTAGAAATAAAATAAACTTCCAAGAAGATCCGTTTGACACTTCCAAAACCTAAAATATGGCAGCCTCAAGAAACAATAAAGTTCTCAAAGTAAGAAGAAACAATGATATGGATTAAAAAACAACTAAATCAAGCTAAAATCTGATTCAAACCAGCAATTGCAACAAGATAAAACCCAATAGATCAGTGTTTCTCAACCTTGAACACTTTAAGTTGGGTGGACTTCAATGCCTTGCTGGCTGGAGAATTCTGGGAATTGAAGTCCACCCATCTTAAAGTGTTCAAGGTTAAGAAACACTGCAATAGATAAATAGCAGGAGCACAAATCCCAAGCCAATGGCAAATGCTAAGATGGCCTCAGATGAACATTTCTTGGAAAGAATCTGTAGCTATGATGTCAGAGAGACCTGCCTAAAATTACAGCATAGTGATACAACAAAACCTTCCTTTAACAATTAAGAAGTGTCTTTGTCTATTAAATATGGCACTTTGTATCACCTGTGATCTGTTTCACCTATGATTAAACAAAATGACCTAAATTGCCAGGATGTCATAAAATTACCAGTATATTAATTTGGTTAGTCTCACCTAGACTTGTTTATTTTGCTGGCTGAAATGGAAATTTGGTCTGTTGCATCCAAAGTCTGCTAATTGCAGGATCCATGAAACTGAGGTTTTATTGTAAAACCTCAGGGGTATTTTTTGAGGATCTTTCACCATCTTTTGATGTGTGCTGATTCACTGCCACAGGCAACTGTTTGATGATGGGGAGAGTTCGATTTTTTACTAATGTTTTGTACTTTCCTTGAGATGTGTGTTCCATCTGTTCCAGGTGAGAACAGTTAATGAGTGGAACAGACTGCCCTCCAGGAGTTGTGGGTGCTCCATCACTAGAAGTTTCAAGAAAAGATTGAACAACCATTTGTCTGGGATGGTATATGGATTCCTACCTTGGGCAGAGGGTTGCACTAGAACCGTGACGGCGAATTTATGGCATGCATGCCGCAGGTGGCATGCATAGCCCTCTCTGCGGGCACGTGAGCCATCGCCCCAGCTCAGCTCCACTGTGCATGCGTACATGCTTCTCGCTCCCCGGCTGGTTTTTGGGTCTTTGCTGCACATGCGCAGGGTGCATGTGGGTGATGCACACACGTGCGTGGGACGCATGATGGGGATTGTGTGCGTATGCACGGGGGTGGGGCACATGGGGGGGTCACATGTGTATGCACGGGGGGTTGGGGTGCACAGGGGATTGCATGCACATTGCATTATGGGTATGGGCAGGTGGGTGTGCTTTCAGCAGACGACAACAAAAAGATTAGCCATCACTGCGCTAGAAGATCTCCATAGTCTCTTCCAGCCCTATGATTCTATTAGGTATTTGGAGATGAAAGCACATTTGGAATAATTAAAGCAGAGTTCCCCAACCTTTCCATCTTTGCAGACCGGCAGGGAAGGGACAGGGGATGTTTCCCTGCAAGCGGGTGAGCGTTTGTGGGCAGCTTCATTTACGTGAGCAGTGAGCCTGCCCCGCCCACCCTCACACCTCACCTGCTACTTCCGTGGCCTAGTTCTGAATGGCTCAATGCCTAGTAGTGGACTGCAGCCCGGGGGTTGGGGACCACCAAATTAAAGCACATGATGGGTACAGTTACAACATGGTTGCCCCAGGGATGACTGACTAATTTATACAATGACTGCCAGGTAAAGACATTAATCACAAAACAAAAAATGAACTAGTTTCCTTAAGATGTATAATCAGTTCTTGGCTGGTATAATGGACCCCATTTAGGGAACTGTAGTGACCTGATTCCCAAATGCGACAAGACCTTTGTAGTTAACGAAATGTTCCCTTTATTAGGTGCGCCATCAGCTACTTACTCTCTCACAGCAGGCTATGAAGTCTCTTAAGTCTTGTGGAAAGTGACACTCGCTCCCTTTCCCCCCTGAACTGGCCCAACACACCAGGAGTCTCTTACTCTCTCTCTTCCCACATTTGCAAAGGAAGTCCTGGAAGGTGCACTTGCTTTTTTCCAGCAGCAGACACACACACACACACACGCTAAGAAGGCGCTGTAGATTCCAA
This sequence comes from Pseudoxenodon macrops, assembly GCA_032467955.1. Lineage (NCBI taxonomy): Eukaryota > Metazoa > Chordata > Lepidosauria > Squamata > Pseudoxenodontidae > Pseudoxenodon > Pseudoxenodon macrops. The sequence continues at coordinate 312,877 of JANHFT010005154.1, read as the reverse complement.
GAAGAATTCTGATATTTTCCTGACAGGATTCGGAAGTGCAAGCTATCAGTGGCAGACAGGCAAGGAGATGAATAGTTGTCTGCCACACCTATTCATGTCTGCCCCAGGCCTTTTATCCACAGAACTAGGGTGGGGCTTCACTAGCAGTGGTGGCTCTTCCGTCCCAAGGACCGGCACATATATTTCCACTGCTCTCCTCTGCCTTCTGCACATCAGGCACTGAACCCAGCTGCTCCTCCTCTTCCTCATCAGCTACCTCCAGACCTGGGAGCTGTTGACTCTCTATCTGAGGGCTGATGGACAGCCCAGGCTCCACCTCTGTCTCTATCTCTGACAGCTTGATGCTGGGCCTGACTCCCATGCCTCATCTGATTTGGCTCCTGAAGGAACTGGTGTCTGAAAGGCCACAACAGGAGCATACAATAGAAGACTTTAAAAACAAGACAATGCTAGAATTCGTATTTACTCAGGTTATAGAGCTTATTTATTTAAATTAGCCTTGTACTTGAAAGTTTAATATAATGATTCCTGTGTAATTTTGAATTGTATGGTATTGATTATACTATATTTGGGTCATGGCTCTAAACTTGAAATAAGTATCAGTGGTTTTTTTCTGCATTATTGCACTCTGGCCTTGGTAAAACCAGACTGTTGATTATCATTAAAGTGTTATTTATTTCATATTTATTCATCCTTATTTTTTCATTCATGTTACAGGTTAATTTATACTTTTATTTCATGCTCTGTTTGGCTTTACTGATTAATATGCCCCATGGCATTCAATAAAACCAGACTGTGATAAAAATAAGAGTGGTTTAATTTCTACCATTACAATAAATTTACCTTAATAAAACTAGTTCAGTAACTCTGCAATGTTATTATAATGGATGCTTCAACATTATTAACTGTTGTTCACAATTGCGGTTATAGTACAAATGAGGAAGAGTTGTTACTTGTTGGATTCAAAATATAAACTAAATTGTATTTCATACTGGATTTTACCGTCTTAAACTTTTAAATACTTCTAATACTTTTTTAATGTATTATTTTTTTCAGGATTTAATTATTTCCTTTGCTGTTAAACTTGAATATTAAAACAGATTTTGGATTGTGACAAAAACTACATATTCTCTGTAAAACTTGCATGATCTTTTCTAATAAAACTTGCAGGTGTAGAGATAGATATGAAATAATTGATGTTGTTTATTTTAAGGCAATCACATAAGTGTCATTAATTATATTTGCTAAGTTTCTGATTTATATACAGAACCAGGCAAGGAAATTGTGTGTATGTGCTTTTGTGTGTGTGTGTGTAATTTGTTGCTCATCTCACTGATTTATTAATATTGTAAATCTGCTTTAATAGGTAAATATGAGATAGAGATACCATTTCTGATATTCTTGTTTCTTTTTATATTTGTGAATACTGCACAGCAATATTTTGAATCTAATTATAAGTAGACCCCAGGAAAAAAAAGGCTGGTTGACAACAACACATCTTAAAATGTACAATTAAGAAAGCGCATGTTAAACAACTAGCACTCCAATTCGCCACCCAATCAAGCTTCTTTTTAACCTGGTTTAAGTCTCATTAGTCATACATATACTAGCTGGTATGACTAATAAAGCCATACCAGCTAGTATTCTGCCAAAGCAGGTTGAGATCCAACGTTGTTAATTCCTGGATATAAAAGAATAGGAACAGAAAAGATAGGCAGTTCTCATTTTACAACAGCTCATTTAGTAACTGTTCGAAGATACAATAGCATTAAAAGAAGTGACTTACAACTGTTTTTCACACTTATGACCACTGCAGCATCCTCCTGGTCACATTATCAAAATTCAGACACTTGGCAACTGACTCATGATGGTCACAGTGTCCCAGGTTCATGTGATCCCCTTTTGTGGCCAATGGAGAAGCCAGATTCACTTCACAACTGTGTTACTAATTTAACAACTGCAGCGATTCACTTCACAACTGTGGCAAGAAATGTCGTAAAATGGGGCAAAACTCACTTAACTAATGTCTTACTTGGCAACAGAAAATTTGGGCTCAATTGTGGTCACAAATCGAGGACTACCTGTATTCTTTTTTATATATTCTGAATTTTATCAGAATTATAAATCTCAGGACTTGATAGTCCTGAGATTTAGAAGCTTTTCCCAATCTCAATGTGCTTAATTTTATTTTTGGACTTTTAATCTTGACGGTCAGATCCAGAATTTGTGGCACTAAAATGAGTATTGTAATATATGGGAATGAATTGAAAGCCTTCTCTTTATCTTGTACCAGTTTTTGTCATATTGTTAGGCTATTTATAAAACAGCTCTTAAGCCATCATAGAGTAACATTCCAAATGAATTTAGTCCACATTTTAAGAAGCGTTTTAAGGTAATTTGTGAATTGTCTGAACGATTTCTCAATTTTCTCTCATTCTTTTGACTTAGTGGTTATGAAAGGAGGCTGTCATGAGAAGGAGTCAGTGGTCAGCTAAATTTAGTCCGGCTGCCTCTAGATGAATGTAAGCACGGCCCCTCTCTTAAATATGCCAGTTGGGTTTGGGTAAGAACAAACTGATTAACAGAGATTAACAGAGTTGGAAGGGATCTTGCAGGTCATCTAGTCTAACCCCCTGCCCAAGCAAGAGACCCTATGTTTGCCTCTACCTAGGATAGAACTCACAATCTCCTGACTGTGAGGCAAGAGCTCCACCTCTAGGCCACAGCAGCTGGCCTGAAGAATTTTCCTGAACAAAGGACAATGGATCATCCTTTTGTTTCATTGGACAAAAAAAAACCAAGAATGAGTCAAAGATCTCAGAATATAGTAGTAGGAAGCCTCTGCCCTGGAATGGAAGTAGAACAAAAGAAAGAATCTCTGGTATGTTAATGTGGTCCAGAGGTGGGTTCCTACCGGTTCGGACCGGTTCTATAGACTAGGTAGTAAGCCTCTGGTGACATCATGGAACCGGTTCTGGTTTGTGGAGGCCGCCATCTTTTTTTGGGGGGGAAAAACTTTTTGGGGGATTCCCCCCCCGGTTTTTTTCTTCTTCTGCACATGCGCAAAAAGCCAAGTTTCCAGCACTGCGAATGCATCACCATCTTGTTTTCGGCCTTCTAAATGTTTTTTGCAATTGTTTGTAATTTTTTTGTACTGCGCATGCGTGCGCACGCTCATGTGGCGCAAGAGGCAGCAAACCGGTGGCAAGGTAAGTTAGAACCCACCCCTGATGTGGTCATCCCTTCCAAAGCCACATCTTAGATTCAAAATGGAATTCGTTTCCTCTCCCCTTATACCATATTGAGGACACCTCCATGCCACCACCATTTTTACTCTTCAAATCCTGAGACACTCAAGGCTGTAATAGTCAGATTCTCTAAAAGCATTATTGCAATAACAATATGGCACCAGCCACATAGCCGGGTTCAAGGATGCTCTCATCCGTTGAAACTCACTCAGTGATTTTGGGCCTATTGTCCCCATTTACCTCACAAAATTGTTGATGTAGGAATAAAATGAAAGGAGGTTTCTTTGTGAGCCGATTGAGTTCCTGAATAAAAGAAATTAATAACAATGTAACAACTATAATAAAACAAAGCAATTAATGCTCTATTCAGCTGACCAATAGAACAGTTAAAACATCTAGCCACTGCATTGCCATCTCCATATTATTAATTCATGCTACATTTGTGATTTATAAAAACTCTGCCCAGTGTTATTGGGGGTCTGAAAAACAACCAAGGAACCTTTTTTATTATTTCATCAGTTTAAAAGTGAATAAAAATGTAGTGATAAAGCTATAGCAGTCAAGCCCCTCAAGGGAGATTGAATAATTGGGACACAAGATGAGAAAAGTATTCCTGTCAATGGAAGAAGGACATTGAGCTCCAGTATTTCTACCAGAAAGCCAGATTCATGATGGTTTGGGGTTCAGATAAATTGATTCAGATGCTGGACAAAAAAGCAACTTGGGATCACACAGGTTCAGGAGAACCATACAGGCTGCATATGGAAGTACCTAGAGTTAATATTTTATTCATATATCAACCACAATGTCTTTTTAATGTCTTTAACAACTTTAGAGAGAGGTTGTGTTAAAGCAACATACTGAATTACATTTTGGTCTAGTGTGTTATAAGAGTCCATCCCATTTGTGGGGTTATGAGAAATGAACATAAATTTTTTGATTGAGTAAAATACATTTTATTTCTCATGGATAAGGATGTTGCATGTGCACAGCCAATATACTGTGTATGTTACACATTTCTTTCTTCCTTTGTTCACATGATTTCCTTACCCTGGATTTATCATTGTATTGCACATTAACCTGTTATGCAAAAATTCCTTTGGAGCTCTTCAAAGTTTGCCTTGGTTTTCATCAGCCTGTATAATTTCGTGTCACTCACCACTTGCATTGTTTCTTGCTCAACCTCCACATGGCGTCCAGCTAGTTGGTTTTATTTCAGGAGATGGATCGTTTGAGCAGTGGCATTTTCTGACAAACCAAGGATCTGAAAAGTAGAAGCATGCAATCCAGAACCTTGCCCCAACTGCTTAAACTGCATGTGGAGCAGTAAACAGCCTAAGGTGCCTATAAATTGTAATAATAAAATACAGTATTTTATGGATGTGGTAACATTACAAGAAAAGATTGAAAACTATTTAAGAGCCTTCATGGTTCATAAGCAGGGATGTTGTCCTGATATTATTTCCATGTCGGCATCTTTTATGCCCCTTCCTCTAGTTGTGAGTACTAAAAGACCTTTTACAGGAGCACTTAATTTATGAGCCACATGGCACAATTACCTAACGGCTTCTGGATCCTTATTTCAGGTGATTTGGAAGTTTTATACCAAGGGATGATTAGATATTTGTTTCCTCATTCTTGAACTTGATACACGAGCCCAAAAGCCATTTGTGATGTAGGCTTTTGGAGAGAAGATATATGTATTTTACGGCCACAAGATGACGCCGTTCGCTGTAGCTTTGAGTTTTCTTATCGACCATCCTTCTTTGCTCTGGCAAACGTTGCCTTTGCTAAGGACTGGGGGGAAAGGCCAAAGATCTTTCTTTTGATCCTTGGGAGCTGAAGAAACAAGCTCGATAGATCAATGCAGTTGATGGGTAATACTCGCCCTTAAGACCTGTTAAAAATCTGCAATAAATTTAGGGTGACTAATACCCTGACTGTAAGCAATACAACCGCAGGGAAGGGAAGACCATTAGCAAGAACATGAACCAGAAGTGGCACTTTCTGTGCTACAGAATGGCTCACCTCAGTTCTGCATTTTATTATTAGCTTGCTGCTGTTGAGATTTAAATCCCCCGCCTTTACTATACAAGGAAAATAGCAGGACAAAACGAAACACCTTTACTTAGGAGTTTTGATTCAAGCCCCATTAACTGAGATGTTCTTACAGTTCACATAGATGTACATGAGATTGTGCTCTTAGCATCTTTGGACCTCAGCTTGAAAGGGAAGCAAATGACTGGAAGCACTGGACAGTAGGACAGAGACTTCTCAGCACTAGGAATCTGGTTTCTCACATAATCAGGCATAGCAAAACATTCCAACTTTAGACCTACGGTAATTTCAATTTAAGCCATTATGTAGTTTGTTGGCTGGTTAGTTTGGTTTAATTGTATGAATCCAGGCATTATTTTTTATAAGCCATGGTTTATGGCTTAGTCTGTTGTGCCAACCGGTCCCATTGTGACTTGTCCCGAGCTGCCTGAATTTAGATGGAGGATTTGCACCTGATGGGTCAAGAGGAAAGCTGCTAGTTGGTTCACTGTTTCCCTGACTAGATAAGGATGATGACAGAGCTAAGAATTTGAAGCGCTTGATCCATCCAGCGATCTAATAAATCGAGATACATACATCTGGATAGTGGTGCTTTAGTAAATATTTTTGGGACAAGGGTTGTTCTGTGCCATTGGTTAGTTAGAAATCATTTGGATTTGATCCTTCAGCAATTAAGTCACTTGATGGGTCATCATTTCCGATATAAAACACCCATTGCTTCTGTATTGCTGAATAGTGACTAGGAATGGCTACACTTATATAAATATATATTTGGAAATATATATCTTCAAATTAAGTTGCAAGGTTTCCCCCCATCGTTCATGAATCGGATGGTAAGAAGCTCCTTTTAGAAATATAAACAATAACAGGTTTTCAACTGTATAAAAAGAAAATACGATGAGGAAAACGTCAACCTGGACAACAGTATCGTAACCATACAAATTAGAGAAATGGATCTTTTTTTATTAGGTCCAATAAAATCCCAGCTGTTGTTGGAAACCTTTCAGTCTTCCAGGCTGCTTTATCAGACTGCAGATGCTTAAAGGGCCACACCAGACTTTGAACATACGATGGGGACGATTTTTCCAGAAGTTCAGAATTAAAAATTAATCTGATTTAATTTGATTTTTAACATTTACTCAATACAGTGGATTCGGTTATTTCCCTTATACGTAACGATTTCAGTCTTTTGTCACATTATCCATTTTTATTCAGTTGGTAATATTTGATGGCACTTTAGGTTGTTGCATTCAAGGCTTTCTGGTGATGCCTATAAATCGTGATGATAGCTTTAATGATAGATAGATAAACAAAACAAATAAGATGGGAATGGATGATGTTCAAATTCTGAATCTGCATTTAGTTATATTCCCAAGGAGGACTGTGGAGGGGATGACGACTGCAAATTATTCAAATGAAACCCTGTAAAGTGCTAGGATTATTCAATATGTATGTGACGCTTTGCCAGGTCTCCTGAGATAAAGAAAGACACAAATCAACATGAGTATTGATGAAGATATAAAATCTGGCTATTCCTCACATTTGACCCCCTTAGGTGAAACACATCAAGAAGAAATAAAGCACTTTTGAAATTAAGAAAGCTGGAGAGTCTTAGGTAGTTAACAAGATAAAATGCAACATTTTGAATGTGACTTACAGACTTTCAAAAGTATGTGTGATACAGGGCAGCTTTGTGGTAGCCAGTAAAGCAAGTACAAAACCATGTTTTAAACAGTACTTTTTAAAATTAACAAACCATGGTTTATTTACTGTTTGAATGGTATCTAAAGCCTGTTAAACACTATTAATGTATCACCCCAATCATTGTAATGCATTCTTTTAGTATTGGTTTAAGACAGGAAACTGAGGAGTTTGAATCCTTGTCTCAAAAATACAAATAATACCGGTAACATATATCACCCAAAGTCATACAAGAAAAATATTTTGATATTTAATTTAATTTAAGGATCATAACAGTTTGAAGCTGTGTTTTTGAACAATCATGCCATCTGATGAGGTTTGAGTCATGGAAAAGACCTCTAGAAGGCCTTTACTGGTTGCCAAAACCATTTGCTACAGTCCGCTGCAAGTTTTAAGACTTGCTTTGATTGCAATGCAGGCACACGCCTTACTAATTGCAAAGGGATAGCTTCTTAATTAAAAATCAATGAGCCTGATTTTATTGTGCCTTTTTTAGACTGATGCAGGAGAGTCACACATTTTTCTGTAGCTTCACTTAGGTTTCTTGGTGAGATAAATACTGTAACTGGGCACTGGATTTATTTTGCTAGATGATGGTCTGAAGGAGGATTAAGCAGATTTGAGGGCTGTCATACAAGGAATCTTATCCCATTTTTTGACAATGTCTGATCATTGGCAGCTTTCCTTCCTTAAAGAAAGATAGCTGTATTCAGGAGAGAATCAAAAGTTGCACTACTTATCTATCCTGTGATGACTTGGGAGGCAATGAAGCAGCTGTCACATGGAGCCATCTTGCAGGATTGCTGAGTCTAGGTCCCTTCTTATGGGCTTTGAAAAAGTAATCTAAGAATCCGAGGCAAGGATTGGGTTGTGCATCACCTCTGACCACAAGGGAGAATTGTAAAATGACCACCAATTGGCTGGAGTGGATCAGAAGATAATGCATTTCATCATATAGGTTACGAAACAGATATCCTTCCATATAAACATAAAAAACATAAAGAATAAAATGCTGTAGAACAGATAAAACCATAGGATATGAGCTAATCACAAAATCCATCCAGACCCAATTTGGCACCATTAGTAGAAACACGATTTGTCTCAGAGATGACTTGATAGCCAATAATGAATTTTGACTATGAAAACTGAGCCTTGCTGATGTGGCATCTCTACAGGTCTTTGTATGACTTAAGAATGCTTAAAAGGGGCTTTAGATTAGGTTCATTTTGGAGAGATTATGTTTTAGTTTTTATCCAATGCAGATAAAGGTAATTGTCAGGGCATGACATAGTTGTGTATTGGCTGAAACTGGCTCACAGTTCAGCTCCTATGCTTGGATGTTATTGGATATGTTAAAGTCATGGTAAAGACCTCTTCTCCTTAATATTTATTTATCTATTTATCTATTTATTTATTTATTTATTCATTCATTCACTCATTCTGTCATGCATGTATTAAATAACAGATATAAGTATAAACATGATTATGAATACATGAAATGGATATGAATAAAAAGGAACATTAGGACAGGGACGGTAGGCATGCTGGTACGCTTATGCACACCCCTTATAGACCTCTTAGGAGTGGGGTGAGGTCGACTGTAGACAGTCTAAGGCTAACATTTTGGAGGTTTGGAGAAGAAACCAGAGTCAGGTAGTGCATTCCAGGCATTGACCACTCTATTGCTGAAGTTGTATTTTCTGCAATCAAGTTTGGAGCGGTTCACCTTCAGTTTGTATCTATTGTGTGCTTGTGTATTGTTGTGGTTGAAGTTGAAGTAGTCATTGACAGGTAGGACAGTGTAGCAGACAATTTTATGTACTATGCTTAGGTCAGACGAAGGTGGAGAAGGTCTAAGTTGTCTAAGCCCAAAATTTCAAGTCTGGTGGCATAAGGTATTCTGTTGCGAGCAGAGGAGTGGAAGACTCTTCTCGTGAAATATCTCTGGATTTGCTCAATTGTATTAATGTCCAATATGCAGGGCGGGTTCCAGACAGATGAGCTGTATTCAAAGAATTGGTCTAGCAAATGATTTGTATGCTCTGGTTAGCAATACAATATTACCGGAGAAGAAGCTATGCAGGATTAGATTAACAACTCTTAGCCCCTTTTTGGCAATGTTGTTACAGTGGGCTCTGGCACGTAGATAATTAGAGATGAATACTCCAAGGTCCTTGACAGAGTGAGAGTCGGCTGCAAGGTCGTGTCCACCCAGCTTGTATTTTGTGTTCTGATTTTTTTTTGCCAATGTGTAAGACAGAGGATTTCTTGGCTGAGATTTGAAGTTGCCAATTGTTTGACCATTCACACACACAGTAAAAGTCTTTTTTTTAAAGCTGTACATTGATTTCATAGGAGCCAGAAACAATACCTTCTCCACAAGAACCCAAACCATACCTACAAGATTTCTAAAACAGAGACTTTTTCACCCTGGTGGTAGATATCTCTAACTTGTAATTAATCAAAGTTTGTCACCAGGGGCAGGAAATACTACAGAATGTGACCATTATAACTGTTTAGATTTATAATGTGATTTATAATCTGCTCATGCTGCTTTCTGCCTGAGGAACTGCCTGTGAGGAAGCTTCCCCTCCATCCTGTTGCCTCAGAGTCATAATGATATGAAATAACTTTTGTGTAGATAACATAATAAGGGCTTTTGCTTATCTTTGCTACTAATCAAACAAAAGACACAGGAATAGATTTTTCTATTGCTCACCTTAGAGCAGGCCTGTCAAACTGGTGGTCTGTGGGCCAGATGCGTCAACTGCAGGCAATGCTCTGCAAAGGCAAAAAACGTCACAATACATCATGTGATGCGATCGAGTTTGACAACCGTGATTTAGAACAATTTCTAGAAGTAACTCCAGCAAATCAGTAAGAATTGCAACATATTCAAGTAGCCAGTGGCGAAATCCAATTTTTTTTACTACTGGTTCTGTGGGTGTGGCTTGGTGGGCATGGTGTGGTGTGGCTTGGTGGGCTTGGCAGGGGAAGGATACTGCAAAATCTCCATTCCCACCCCACTCTGGGACCAGCCAGAGGTGGTATTTGCCGGTTCT
>JANHFT010005154.1:281508-293540 GCA_032467955.1 Pseudoxenodon macrops | reverse complement strand
AGTCCATTTGTCCTTGTTTTTGTTATCCTTTAATTCAAAAAAAGGGTGCGCAGGATGAGATGGATCTTTAAGGATGTTTTGAACTTTCTTAAGGCAGCGGGAGCTATAAAGCTCTTCCCAAAAGGGGAGAGGGCAACCAATGATCCTATGGGCAATGCTGTTGGCCCTCTGGAGTGCTGTCCTATCTGCCACTGTGCAATTGGCAAACGATACACAGGTGCAGTAAGTTAAAATACTCTCTATGGTGCAGTGGTAGAAGATCACCAGCTGTTTTTTATTCAGTTGTTGTTTCCTGAGAAGTCTCAGGTAGTTTAAACTCTGCTGGGCCCTTTTGACCAGTGTTGTAATGTGAGTGCTCCAAGTCAGGTCCTCTTTTATGATAACATCCAGAAACATAAAACTGGTCACTTGCTCTACTCCAGTGATGGTGTTCCCGAACTTCCTGTTTGCCCATTGGACCGTTTTTCACTCTCTGGAGGTTTCCCTAAAAGTTCGCCAATGTGATGCACATTGCAACAGTGTCCAAACAAGAGCAGACTAAGCCATCAGTGATCAAGAGCAGGACCTCTTTCTTAAAGTGTATTCATTTATTAGAATACTTCATAGGCCATTCTAACCCTATGGCTACCACCTGCCTGTGCCACTGGCTTTCCATGCCCAGTGAGGGATAACTGCAAGGGGAACTTGAGAGGGGAGCCATCCTGCTATGGTGGGCCTGGCCAGTGACATTCAGCAGGGCTTTACTACTACGGAACCAGGCGCAGCAAGCCACACATTCTTCTCCTCCCTTCCTATCCGCTGCTGATGCCCAAAGAGTGGGAGAAGGGACATTATTTGCATGTTTGAATAGATACATAGGAGAAGGTGATAGCCCTGCATAACTGGACTTGGAAAAAGCATTTGACAAAATGGCTCATCAAAGACTCTTTAAGTAAACTTAGAAATTGTAGAGTAAGAAGACAAGTCCTGCAAGGGAATATAACTGATGGAAGAGCTGGAAGTAGGGTAGGAATAAATGGACTCACAAGAATGAAAAAGGAGTGTTTTCGGGGTGATAGATCTTTTTTTTTGGCTTTGTTTTCTTTGTGTAATTGAAACAGAGGCAGCTTCAACTGCAGTTTTATAAATATGTAAGGAATAGAAAGCAAAGAGCATTTAAAAAGTAAATATGATTTTATTCTCCCTGCCAAGCAAAACATTTCAAAAAGGAAATTGATATTTTCTAAAAAGTGTTCAATATTTTGTACCTGGAATATTTCCCTGCCCCACCCTCAAATACAACTTAATCTTGAATACATAGTTTTAACATCTGATCAGTAGGACTTCAAACCTCATGTTGGATCAGGCACCTATATCCATTAAAATGTCCCAATTGCATGCTACTGAAAATTCCAGATGAGTCCGCTAACCTAAAAATATTAGGAATGCTTTGATGTACACATTTCTCAGAGAAGAGACATACCACATTGAAAATCACACTTTTTCATTCTGTGCACCTTGTACATCCATCCTGCTCTTAGATAAGACTTTCCCATAAATGCTAACTGGAAATTGATAGCTCATGCAGTTAAGTAGCTGGTTGTAGTCATTAAATCCAGACTACATATACATTTAAACCCATCCATCTAATCAATGTTTGTTCAATTAGATGTGAGAATTACACATTTTCTTTCAGAAATGTCTGAATCTGGATACCTGAAGGCATGCAGGTTTTTGTAATTCGGTAGGGTTTCTTTTTATTTTTGAATAGTAGCAAAAGCAAGATGAGATTGAGTTAGAGAATAGCGCAAGCTGAATTTTTAACGTATTCTAATTTATTAACCTCTATTCAATTAGACACAACTGCATTAGGATGGATTTTCTATCTACTTTTGATCTATATGAGGACCATAGGCTGTATTTCTAAGAAACACGATTTTCCTTATTGCCATCCCATTGACAAAATAAGTTACTTCATGTAATACATTTTCGTAACCCTGTGATTTTTCTTCTTTAGTTTTACTTTATAATTGTTTTTATGCTTTATTTAACACATGTGGTCTCAAAACTCGACCTGTAACACCAGGTTAAACTGTCCAAATTTGCTTGCTGGAAGCCATCTCTCGTGGATGGTTTAATTGGCTTTCCTGAATATCACAGAGGGTTGGATTATATCAGTGTTTCTTAAGATGTGGTCTGAGGACCTCTGGGGCAGGTTCCCCAAGATCCACTCAGAGGTTTTTGAAATTAAAATTATTTGCCAGCCTATGTTAATATATTAAATCCAATATTAAAATCCCATAAAAATTGAGAGAAATGGTAGTTGCAGCAAATGTGTCGATTTTAATTTTTAATGCTGTAAATATTGATAAATATAACTCTGCAATCAGAAAGTCTAATTTGCACAAGACATAAACAACCTTAAACTTTTGATTTTTCTAGCTTTCTCTCTTTCATGTTCACAATTCTGTTAAATTAGGATTTGGGTCACATGTTATCTGAAATAATATACACCTTTTAATCATCTTATCTGGGTATGCAGAAAATTATCTACCAGACAAAGCGAACACATAGTCCATTAAATGAAGAGCAAATGAGCATGCACTTACCTCTTGTATTGCTTCCCTTAAGCTCTCATTTCAAGATTTTCTTGGGATATGATTATCCCCAGATTCAGTCACGTGTGTTCCAAAAGTACAATAGCATTAAATTCTTTTTACAGTGAAAAGCATCATGTAGAAACACGGAATATAATCAAATTTACTGAACTAGATGCCAAAGACATTAACCACCGACCATGAAAACAGCAGTGTTTCCAGACAGATGGCTCTTACCAAAGAAAAGATAATATCTGGCTTTTCCAATTAAGAGATTTTCTGTAGTTGTAATAAACCAAGCATTGGGGAAAAACCCGAAAGGCCAATGGCAAGAACAATAGGAGAGCACAGCAGGAAATGTTAGCCTTTGTCCACACTTTCATCCTTGCAGCGCCTTGAATGAAAGGCACCCACAAAAATACTGAAACCTGGTGGGTGCTATTTTTTTCCTAAAGGTGAGAAAAACACTCAAAATATGAATTAGCTACTAGTGCAGTTTAATTGGGAAACACGGTTTAACATTAGGTTAAATAATATAGTTCACACCAATTTGTTGAATTTTTGGGGAAAAAACCTCCACCATTTATCCCATATATAATTGTATAAAAATACTTCTTACTAATCAATAAATGAACTATCCTAAGAGAACAATAGATATACAAAAGTCTGTTTCTTGAAAGAAGGAAAATATAGAAACTTATTGATCAAAAATATCTGCAAATATAGTCATGGAAGTTAGGAAAGTCATTCTGTCAGATAATTTGCTTAGAATAAGACTACAAATATGGATTTGGGAGCACAAAGTAAGTAAGTAAGTAAATAAATAGGTGATGGAAAAAGGTTACGATATACTGCCTGTATTTATTTTTACAAATAACTCAAGGTGGCGAACATATCCAATACCCCTTCCTCCTCCCATTTTCCCCACAACAACAATCCTGCAAGGTGAATTGGGCTAAGAGAAGGTGACTGGCCCAAAGCCACCCAGTTGGTTTCATAGCTAAGGCAGGATTTGAACTCACAGTCTCCTGCTTTCTAGCCTGGTGCCTTAAGTATTAGACCAAACTGACTCTATTAAAGAAGAACAATGTGTTTTTGGCTTCCCTGATTTCCAAGAACATGTATTGACAATATTAAGACAATATTAATATCAAGACAACATTAGTGCAATCCAGTTACTGAAGAAGATGTTGGCCAGTACATTACATATCCTTTCTGGAAGAGAAGGAGTGGAGATAGAAGAGATATCAGTGAACTGTCTGGAAATCCTTCTGTGCATGGAAGAGTTGCTCCCACACACAACTGTTTTTCTACTACTTTGCAACTACAGGCATCAACTGAAAGCAAACAAAAGATATTTGGATGTATTTCTGGAAAATAATAGTTGTATTTCGGGTTTATATTTTAGGAGCAAGTGTGAAAAATAAATCCCTGCCCAAGAGCCCAGAGACCGGCTGCTAAGGGCAAAGTTAAGCTCCACCGGGTGGCAATACACAACCTAATAATAATACTCTATCCCAGAAGCTATTGGTTCAATAACAATTGTGTTGTTTAGTGATTCGTATTATTTTTGCATAGACTTGTGATTGCAAGCCAAATTCTGATTCTAATGTTCAGAGGCAAGGGGAAAGTCTGCTCCCCCAAAGAAATGCAGCTGTATCCAGACCTGTTCCAATAAATAAACCGAGACATGAACTATGTAAGCATGTGTTACATTCTTTAGCTTTGTTTTCATTGCTTTTTATGGTTTTTGATAAACTATCCTCCAGATCACTTCTGAGGAACCCAGCCCCTGGACAGAGGAAGTTATGCTTTCACATAGAGAAGTTCATAAATATTACAGGCTCTTTGTATTCCTTTGGCCTGGTTGCCTCTCCGTTTAGAGAACCTCTGAGGACCAGCACGAGAAGAGACAGAGTAGTTTCTTGGCAAAACGCTCAGCTCTGAAAAAAGAATATATTTAAAAAATGCTGTTCAGAGAATGATGAAGCATTAGTCACCCAAAGTTTGGAATTGTTTTGACAACACATGACAAATAATCACGGGCATGAACATCTATGGTATTAAGGTCTAAATTGAATAGGTTCCTGAGAAACCTGTATCTATTCCAAATTATAATGAATGCTCGAAGCGACGTGTGGAATAAAGAAAAGGCAACACAGCCAATGCCTGTAGACAGTCATCAATGAGCCCTTTCTGTCTTGGAAGTATGTGAATTCAACAGTCTTTCTGAAAAGAGAAAAGATCACATATGGCTACTGTTGGCGCCCATATTTTTGGTATCTGGCAAAAATACTCCTTTTTTCTCAGGCAGTTTTATAATTCTGAACTCAGTTTGATGTCAAGGGACCACCCTTGCTGCAATAGCGAATAGTGAAAAATATATGGATTTGCATTTGTTGGTTGGTTTCACTTTTTCCTTTTTTAATGTTTTAAAAAAAACTTTTCATGTTGTAACCAATTTTATAAAGTTTAACTTAGTTGCTGGACTGGAAGTAAAGTAGCAAAAATAATCAACTCCTCATGGATTAGAAAACTGCTCTGAACGATTTCTATCTCCCATGTCCTGTTTTTGCTGTTCCTCTTTTTGAAGAAGAACAGATCTAGGGGTTAAATTAAAGCAACTGGAGAGCCACAATAGGCCAGTTCAGAATTGGCGATGCTGAACCACTAAGAAAACATTTCAAACTCCTCACACGGGAAAGATTCCTCCAAATCTACACTGTCTTTTTTACTGGCATCTTTGACTATTAACAAGCATTTGTATCTCTTGCCACATGAATTCTCCCTGGCTGCAGGATAGCAATATTCAGAAAATGTCTTCTAGAATATAGGATGCAGTTCATGCAATCTGTCATACTGGGAGTCGTTTCATCCTTTCATAAATCTGGTTTCAATTATTCCGAATGGCTTTGAGAACCATTATGGTTACAAAGCAATATAGAAATGTTCTAAAATAGAGATGGGAAGAGTGGTTTGGCTGAAGGAATTATACAAGAGGAGACACAATGCAGCTGTGGAGAAAGTAAAAAAAGAAAAGAAAAGGGGGGGTGATTTGAAAGAAGAAATTATCGCAACAGGGAATGGTCTGTGAAGAAATGAAGACATGGGAACTTGAACAAGACAAGCAGGGAATCACAAAGGAGAAAAAAAAATAAAGCATGAAGTGAAAGGGAAACAAATGGAGGAAGAAGAACAGACAAATTAAAAGAGAAGGGTGCATTTTGACAACAACTCCACATTTCCCCCCTCTGCTCTCTACACGACACACAAAATTATGTCAAGTGTACTAGCATTTGAAACCCCTTTAACACCAAACCTGAGGCAGCCACTACTTGAGGCAGCCTGGAACAAGTGGAAGAGCACAACGAGGAAGTTATGAGCCATAGTCATAATTTGGGTACGAGCATCACTGCCTCCCTCTCCTGCTCACCAGAGTAACCGCTTCACTTTTGTCTAATGAGAGATCTGGCCCTGATCAAAATTCCAGAGCAAAGATGCAGCCTTATGCCACAGTGGATCTTTTTTAGCTAGAAATGGCTTCACACATTAGCTTTCTTGTAGAAGAATGTCTTTTCCCCCCAAGGTTCTCGTGCTCTTTTGAGATATGGTGATTCCATGCTGCCACTTTAGCTGCTTGTCTTCCATGTGGTTTCTTTCTGTTTCTTAATCCAATTTCAGAAATTCCAGTTTAGACCAGAGTGCTTGGCAACAAGGATGAGTTGGTCTTAATTCAGACCTGAATGGTCGTTCCTCTGCTTCTTACAGGAAAGGCAACCCTTGTTGGCTGGCTCTACTATGGAATAGTGCAAGGGTGTCAAACTCGTGGCATCACGGTGTCATCATGTGATGTATCATGGCTTTTCCCTCTTCGCTAAAATGGGCGTGGGCGTGGCCAGTGCGTGATGCATCTGGCCCATGGGCCACGAGATTGACACCACTGGAATAGTGCATCAGTAACTGCATTTTCAATTTAGGCACTATTCCCTCCTAGCTAGTTCCCCCCCCCAGTTGTTTGCACACATGAAAATTTTAACCTCACTGCCTACATTTATACTAATCTCAAAATCTTTCTTTTCTACTTGTATTTTTACATGCTTTCGAACTGCTAGGTTGGCAGAAGCTGGGACAAGTAACTAGAGCTCACTCCATTATCTCGGTGTCTTAGCCACTGAGCCACTGCGTCCCTTCTTTATAGTACCATTCAGAGCTATAGGGAACAGATTAATTTTTTTTGCTCCTATATTCTTTTGCTGGTCCAAGGAAATAAGGAAAAACAGAGTTCAATTTCATAGAAACAAGGTAAAGCTTAAAATGGGGTAGAAGGGAAGGGAAGCTTTGTGGTACTGTGGGCAAGAGCAGGGAGAGCATGGGCAGAAGCCCAAAGGATGCCAACTAGGGGAGGTAAGGGTTGACTGAAGAATGAGCTCCTAAGCTTGTGCATAGTCCACTAGTTTAACAGGGCAACTTGCAGCTGCTGACCTTCAGGGAACAGAGTAGAATGAAACAGCTGCACAGGTCAGTGACCAGCTGCTGGAGGGGAGGGACTGTGCCAGGCACCATAGCTGAGCCTGCCATGAGATCAGAAGGAAATACTGGAGACCACCCAGAGGGTGGGTTCCTACTGGTTCAGTCCGGTTCTACGGAACTGTTAGTAACTTGGCAGCCCAGTTCGCTGGAACCGTTAGTGACCTGGGCCTGCCAAACCTCCGAGCTGGTCCTTTCGACAGTGCCATAGGCGGTGCCATCTTGTTTTTTGCTTCTGCGCATGCACGGAAGCTTTTTTTAAGGTCTGTGCATACACGCGCGGCCGCAGGTCATCCCTGAGCGAACCGGTAGTAAGAAGATCCGGAACCCACCTCTGACACCACCTGAAGGACAACTCAGGAAGAAACTATCTGAATCTAAAGAACTCACAGGTACAGTGAATGGAAGGATGCCCATGTAATCTGTTCCTGCATTTAGAAAATATGACTGGCCCATGTTGGCAATGGACCAAGCAGGAAATGCAAATCTGCCTTGCGGGGAACCTAACAAAAAGACAAAAGAAACGGATATCGCAAATTCTTAGTTAACATTGTGAGAATGGAAGGAAATCCATTTCATGACACACACAATCTGAACAACCTGTTCCTCTTTCTGCACTTGAACGAGAATTCTGTCATTAGGAATCTTGAGACTGGAGACCTACATCAAGTTTGTTTCTATTTTATATGCTTACTGCCCCACTCCATTTTTAAAGTTAGGTGAATTGATATGAGCATATATTTCAGACAAAATGAATAGTTTATTGGTAACATACATTAATGTAAATTCTCTGTTTTTCTTTTTCCAATAACATAAAATAACATAAACATCTAGAAAACCTCCCCTGAGAATTCTTCTCAGATAAATATTATATCAGGAGTTTCCATGTCCCCACCATTGCATGTTCACCATAAAAGAGAGGATTGTGTCTTCATTTTTGAGTTACCTACTTACTGTACATAGGGGAAATTGTCAAACAAATTTGAGGAACAAGTTTACTATGAATAAGACATTTTGATGCATTCACAAATGATAATAATCAGTTCTTGTAACACTTTCTATGTACCTTAAGATACATTGCAAATATAATTGTGAAATATGTAATATCTGCTGTTAGATAAGAAACTCTTAAGAGTTAATCCACTGCCATCTGTTATTATTTTCTAGCCTGCTTAGTTGAGCACTACAAATATGAACTTGGCAGATGTTAGTAAAGGTTGGACCAAATTCAAGCTAGAATGGCTGCAGAGGATCAAAGAATAGAAATCTTGGCTCAAATCTGCAAGACTGTGTGTGTGTGAGAGAGAGAGTGTGTGGAAACAGGGCAAAAGAAGTTGGATGTAACTTGATGGACACAGTTCAATTAAAATTGATGATCTGAAAAATAAGCTCAGATTGAGATATACAATGTTAGTGAAAGGATGTGAAAATATAGTAACCGGAGAAGCCAGGATTTATTCCAGGGTTACAGAATTTATAATGTCTTGTCAAATAGTTTTATAATGACAAAAAAAGAAAAAAAAGAAATAAGAGGCAGCTATCCTTGTTTCTGAAAGTTTGCCTTTCACATTTCAACACTTAGGGTAATTTATTTGGGCCAAAAGTTATGTATAACAATATAGTCTTGAATCTCACTAATAATCATTCCACAGCTACTACCCAAACCTTTGAAAAATGCAGATGTTAAGATTGCCTGAAGATATAAAGCCACACTGGTGAAATTCCAAAGAGCTTTTGCTTCAATTTCATTTTCTCTAATAATGAGCTTAATGACATCCATAGGAGAAAGAAACAGCTAACGCAAATTTCAGATTACTTTTGTTTATTTAAAAAAAACCTGCAATTTTTCTGCTGGGTTATTAAGTAAACTGAATTTTTCTAATGGATTTGAGAAAAGATATGTCAGGTTTTGTATAGCTGGACCTGTTTTAAACAAGTGCAAATTTTTCATGCTGTTATAGAATATATATCAGTGGAGCAGTGAATGAAGGTTATTGTTTTCTAAGCAGAATATGTAAGGTAGAATCTATGTTAAAAAGATCAGGTATCTGCTTTAATATACCCATCTACTCTGTGCATACTATGTCCCTCTTCATTTACAAAATCTTGAATCGAGTTTGTGGCTTAAAAGTGAAGAAAATAGCCTGTTTCTAGATAATTCTTACAGCATACGGCCTAAACTATTTGCTTTTTCTCATGTGAATTCCACCTAAAAGGCCTTAATGGTCATAAAATCCATTTGGCTGCAAGACTGTCTTTAGAAGACGGAATTAGAAAAAAAAACCTAATTGAAACATTCTGGAATAACAACAAGCTGAACTCTGAACTCTTCCCTCTCCTCCAAACAGGGGTTCCGTGAATCCTGCCAATGGTGGTTCTGTAAATCCGGCCAAAATAGCCAGCTGTCAGGCATTTATCACATCTAGGAACCAAAACACATCTAAATCAGCCCTGTCTCTTCTGAGTTTTACAAATGACCGATGAAAGACAAAAAAGCAAATGTAACTAAAAACATTTTCAACAAACTTTTCAATAAAAAAAGAGCTAGTAAATAAAAATGCATATGAAGCAGGAACTAATTTATTATGAATGTTCTCCTGTTTCCGGTACTGGCTGTTCTGTCTGGCCCCGCAGTGTGAAAAAGACAAATTTCAATATATATTTCAAAAAGCAAGAAATAGTAACTCTTGAGTAAATAATAGCAGCAAACAAAATATACCATAGAGGTTTGCCGTAACCAAACATAACAATTCAAC
Organism: Pseudoxenodon macrops; assembly: GCA_032467955.1. Lineage (NCBI taxonomy): Eukaryota > Metazoa > Chordata > Lepidosauria > Squamata > Pseudoxenodontidae > Pseudoxenodon > Pseudoxenodon macrops. Next base: position 283,681 of record JANHFT010005154.1, on the reverse strand, counting down.
ATTTCCTCTTCTGCCTTGTTCAGTCCCTTGCTGAAATGTTCTTTCTTACTGGATTTAAAAGAACAAAATGGCTGGATTGGATGGTCGCGGAGAGAGTAAAAGAATCTCCATCTGGGGAAACTGCTGATTCAAAGAAAGGCCGATTAACACAGTGCCATAAAGGCTGTCTGCTCTCCCATGCCATTTTGCAGATGTAGCTGTCTAGGACAAGGGGTTTCAAACTTTTTCAGGCCCCAGAAGTAGTTAGTTTTTTTTTTTAAGGCACTCCCATAATCTTTGCTAATTGCTTCTCTGAGTGATAAGTTGCCACAAGCACAAACATCTGAATGTGTGAGGGTCTGAATGTCTCACCTGCAGCTTAGAAAGGTTGCCCATGACTGGGTTTGTGTGAATTCCCCATTTAATGTCTTATGGAACCTCATCGAGATCTCGCACAAATCATAGGCTCTGTGAAAGACCGTTTCAAAAATCTTGATTTTGAGGACCTGGATAATACTGCCGGTTTGTAAAATCCCATGATCCTTGTTCTATCTTTGACAACTCCGTGTGGCCTGTAGACATCCCAGAAGGTTTTTTCCCAGAAAGCCTATCATTTTTGGATTTAGTTATTGTCAAAGAGAAGGTTAAAAACTTTTTTTGCTCTATTTTTAATCTGAGCCAGAGAAGCTCATCAATCCTTGATACGAGTTTTTATGAGTTCTTACATGATTGCAAAGTGATGCTTCTTTGGTTTTCTTCCACAGCCCTTATCGGTCATTGTATGGTTGTTTATTGCCCAAAGTTCCTTTTGTAGATTGTATTTGAATTACAAGGAAGTCCAATTGCAGCCTCAAAACCTAAGGCTTACCCCACTTTTCCTTTCTACTATCAAGGTTTGTGACACTATTGATAAACACATGAATTGTGAGGATGCTTTATACTGAAAATATAGCTGATACTGAGTAGGGAGGGTCTAGGGCGTCATTCCTATGAACCAGATCAATTTTTCAAACAAAAGTAAGGATACCAAGCATTTTCTTTACGGTATAAAGCCATGATGGCGAACCTGTAGCATGCATGCCGGAAGTAGTACGCAGAGCCATCTCTCTGGGTACACCAGCTATCACCTGTTGCTCTTCTATGTTCCAGCATGCATGACGGCCAGCTGGTCTTTGAACACACAGGAGTGCCGGAAATTGGAAAAGCAACTCCCTGGGTATCGGGAAACTCAGCTTCTGGTTTCTGGTGCCCACATGTGCTGGCTGCTTGGTCTTCCTGCAGGCATGCCTGCCAGAAACCAAAAGATCAGGTGACCGGTGCACCAGTGAACTGCTTTTCTAGTTTCTGGTGCTCGCGCATGCACATGTTCCCATTTCAGCACTGAGTGCTGAAAAGGTTCACCAACTGGTATAAAGCATCTATCCTCACAATTTATGAGTTTGGGCTCTTGTTTAACATATAATTGATGATTATTAACTCAGTAAGGGGTAGACTGCCAAAGTCACGTTGCAGAGTTGTCTACAAATACATTCTTGATGGACAGCCTAGCATTTACTGCTGGTGATACTGGGGAGAAAAGGGGGTCTATGAATTGACCTTTAATATTTTATTGTGTCTGATCATGGATTTCATTCTAACGTAAGTGCTAGTGGAAAATACCTGGCAAATTAAATGATCAAAGATGTCCATACTGTCTTCAGTACTAACAACGCATAAATAAGATTCCAGAATTTGCTAGTGAATACTGATCTTCTCATTGGAAAACCATGGAGTTTCAGGACTGACATATGCAAATAGATCAGGAAACTATTTAAGAAATGATAACTGGGATTATAGTTGCACATTTAAAACCAGTTTTAGAATTTTAAAGGAGGACTTGGCTCAGAAATTTGGCGGGATACAGTATTAGATAAAAATGGAAGGTAATGCCAGAGAATCAAGCGCTAGATAAGGAATAAATTCTCTGTTTATAATTGGACAAAATAGTTTTATTTATTAATATTTATTTTTAAAAGTTATAAGAATTTAAAATTAGATGTGGAGCTCTTGTTTCACAATCAGGAGGCTGTGAGTTCGATCCTAGGTAGAGGCAGATATTTCTCTGAGAATGTATCTGCTGAACAAAACTCTGCATTGGTGACAGGAAGGGCATCCAGTCATTAAAACACTCTGCTAGTTCTATTCAGTTGCCCAG
>JANHFT010005154.1:131511-152089 GCA_032467955.1 Pseudoxenodon macrops | reverse complement strand
GATGGATGGATGGATGGATGGATGGATGGATGGATGGATGGATGGATGGATGGATGGATGGATGGATGGATGGATGACTGGATGGATGGATGGATGGATGACTGGATGGATGACTGGATGGATGACTGGATGGATGGATAATTGCATGGATGGGTGGATGGATGACTGGATAAATGACTGGATGGATGGATGGATTAAATGAATGAATGAATGAATTAATTAATTAATTGGTAACTGGTAGATAATTTTCCTACTATCTCAGGTAAAGAATCTCCTTAAACCACTCTTGCCAATTGTCAAGGGTGTAGCAAGTGAAGTTTTCTCTGACATAGAGAAAAACCTACAAGATATGTCTTAGTTTTCTCCTATTGAGATGAGACACTGCTAGAAAGACATTATAGTAAAGACACCAACCAACCAACCAACCCCTGTCCAGTTGTGTTTGACTCTAGGGGGGCAGTGCTCATCTCTGTTTCTTAGCTTGGTGAGACAGCATTGTCCAAAGATGCTTCTGTGGTCATGTGGCCAGCAGGACTATACTCCGAGGCCAGCCAAACGCTGCATTAATGGGGAAATGATGTCCATTCAACGGTTACCTATCTTCATGTTTTAAGTATGTAGTTATTGTTTTTTAAGTGCTGCAGTGGAAGAGGTTATGAATCGAGAAGGATGTTTATTACTACAGTTTGTAAATAATGGAAAAAAACAATCCAAGTCCATCACAAAACAAAGTGGCAGCAATCTCCTTCTCTTGAGCTGGTCTCTTCCTTTCCCTAGATAAGTCCCAACTCCACCCATCTCTGGCTTTAACAGATAACTCTGTTATCTTTTGCATGACTGTTGAGATAGAGGAAAAAGGAAGTTAATTAAGAACTCCTGATATCCATTCCCCCAATTTCATTGCTTTCATGTGACTGATTTTCAATTTCTTTCTTGCCTGTCCCAAAATAATGTGATGAATTTACTGGAATATGCAGCCTGGCTGTGATAAAGATCAGCTGGATGAACTATAAACGTACGCTGCAATTTAATGTTAAGAATAAGCCATAGTGAGTCTCAGGCTTGGGTTCTCCCGTCTCTTTTCTCTAGATATAGCTCAAATCTTGAAGATCACAAGTGAAAGTCTGCAGACTGTATCTTTTGAACTAAAAAGTTGAAATAACCGGCACATTGCATCAATCCCTACCATGACTTATCGGTGGAGTTCTTGGTGTTCTCTCAGTTTGATTAGCTTCCTGAAGAGTCAGACGTCTCATCACCAGGTTAGGTAACATCATCAGTGTGCTGATGAAGTTACCCGAAGGAAGAGAATGAAGCTCAGTAGAACATCAAGAACCAAACAATTGAATCCTGACCTACATAGATAGCAATAGCACTTAGACTTATATAGCGCTTTACAGTGCTTTACAGCTCTCTCTAAGCGGTTTATAGAGTCAGCCTATTTCCCCCCCAACAATCTGGGTCCTCATTTTACCCACCTCGGAAGGACGGAAGGCTGAGTCGACCTTGAGCCTGGTGAGATTCGAACTGCCAAATTGCACTCAGCTGGCAGCCAACAGAAGTAGCCTGCAGTACTGCACTCTAACCACTGCGCCACCGTGGGTCGTGGCTCATAGATACCTAATATGATGTGGTTTATTAACGTACAGTTAGTACATTTGAGGTGTCTGATGGGTATATGCCTGTCCTATTTTTTTTTTGCACAATTATATCTTAATAAGGACAAGCGCCATGACTTTCCACACCTCAGTTAAATCCCAAAGAAGAGGAGCTGAGCAAACGTCTCTCGGGATGGAGTTTTGGACAGCTAAACATAAGCAGCCAAAGAAGCTACAAGAGTGAATCAGAGATGTGAATAAAACAATAGTAGCAGCGTCCTTATCGTACAATCCAAAGTGAGATTAAAAACACATCCAAAGAGCTTAGGAAAAACTCTAAGGCACCCTGAAAAAGAGGACAGAAGCATAATACTACTAAAAAAAAAAACCATCAAAAAACATCCTCTGACCTCTGACCTTCTAAGTGAAGATTAGTTTGAGGAAAATTGTAAGGCAACAGAATGCCTATGTTATGAATTTTCCGTGCAACGCTTCAGGGACTAAACCTTCAATTATCTGGCAAAGCTCTCGCCCCTTGGACTCTTGCCACAAATGCCTTGCTCTACGTTTTGGCCTACAACAAGTTTATGAATTGTTTTCTGTAGGAATTCTTTCCATACCTCTGTTACTTCTGAAGGTGTTTTTCTTCCCTACGCCCTGCCTTCCCTTTCGCCAGCCACCCCTGTAGAAAAGTCAGTCTCCTGTTTCGCAAATTTGCCTCGAGAGACACAGGACTGGGCTGCGTCGGCAGGCACAGAAACTTGGTTGGGTCTTGGCTCAGCCACCAACTGAGCCCAGAGCGATATGCCAGGAATGTAGCATAAAAATGAGGAAAGCTAAAAACTGGCCTGCTACCAAGGACAACATCGTGTAAGATATTTTTAAAAAAAAACCAAGGCATCTGTCTCAGGTCTAGTCTGGACCGCTGTAGAGAGACCAACAATTGTGTAGTGTAGAAGGCAGTGTCCCATTGCTCGGTTGGATGGTAATCATTCTTTGATTATGCTTAGGAACTATACTATAGTACCACCATACCTTACCCTACCTTACCCTACCCTACCTTACCCTACCCTACCATACCCTACCTTACCCTACCCTACCATACCCTACCATACCATACCCTATCTTATCCTACCATACCCTACCCTACCATACCATACCATACCCTACCATAGCATACCTTACCCTACCTTACCCTACCCTACCTTACCCTACCCTACCTTACCCTACCATACCATACCATACCTTATCATACCATAGCATACCTTACCCTACCATACCCTACCCTATCTTACCCTATCCTACCTTACCCTACCCTACCTTACTATACCATACCATACCAATACCATACCCTACCATACCATCCTAGGAACTATATTATAGTACCTCTATATCTGTAGAGGTACTATCAAAGGGGATCAGCATGATTATTTCTTCTATATATGAGACATCTTTGTTGAATGTGGTCAACCCCTTGTCCTTCATGGCTAGCTTTCCAGGGTTTCAGACATTCTCAACATTTGTCCATTGCTGTCTTTTTTTTTTAACATGCTCCAAACTCGATTGCAGAAAATACGACTTCAGCAACAGAGTGGTCAATGCCTGGAATGCTCTACCTGACTCTGTGGCTTCATCCCCAAATCCCAAAAAATTTAAACCTTAGACTGTCTACTGTTGACCTCACCCCATTCCTAAGAGGTCTGAAGGGGCGTGCATAAGCGCACCAGCGTGCCTACTGTCCCCATCCTAATGTTCCCATTTATTCGTATTCATTTCATGTATTCAAATCATGTTTATACTTATATATATATATATTATCTAATACGTGCTTGAGAGATAAATAAATAAAAATAAATAAATAAATGCCAGTATTGAAATAGTGGCCATCCTGTGTAACACAGCACACTGCAGCTGACTTTCGCATTATATATATTTCCAAGTTGTCCTGGCCATAGGCTCCAGCAGATGGGTGGTGCTGAATGAAAGAGGAGTCCAAATGACGGATGGGGAAAGCTTGCTCCACATGGTTACTTTTTCCATGGAGCAGAACGTTTAGCTCAGTCCTCTCCAACTCGGTTATTTTCCCCCCATCCATCATGAAGATCTTGTCGGCTCCAAATTCAGGGAGTTACGTTGACCATATATCCATAAAGCAACCGCCTGGAGAAGGATGGCTTAGCTCCTCTGAATCTGGCCGGTTCCCAAAACCAAGGGAGGTGCTCTTCTCCACAGATCCAATGTGCAACTCTTCTGCTCTAGCTTCTTGCAGCTTTCTCAGATTAAAGCAAAGAAACAACCCATATGAGTTTGGTTCAGTGGTTGGGTGGAAGCACAAAAGGTTTCTGGTTCAGTTTGGAACTTTGGGGTGAAATGCCAATTTCAGGTTGAGCCTTCCTGGCTACCTCTTCTCCAGCTGTGAGAAGGAGATGTAAGCTGAGCTTCTACCCTACGTATAACACCTGCTTTAACTTCTCTTTCTCCTGTTTTTTGATATCTAGGAGGCTCTCTCAGTGGTGAGTGAAGATCAGTCACTCTTTGATTCTACCTACGGAGCTGGCGCTCACCTTTCCAAAGCAGACATGACAGCCTCAGGGAACCAGGATTATGGTCAACCACACAAGATCAACCCTTTACCTCCTCAGCAAGAGTGGATCAATCAGCCAGTCCGCGTCAATGTTAAGAGGGAATACGATCATGTGAATGGATCCAGGTAAGGATGGATAAGCGCCTACCTGCAGCACAATAAATTCTGCTATCTTGTCAGGGCTACAAATATCCAGTCAGCCACCAGAGGGCAGCAAAGATGTACAGATAGTTGTAACTTTGCTGCCATCTAGAGGGAATAAGAATAATTTGTATCTCAGATGTAACTAGATGTACGAGTTAAGTGGATATATGCACAATTTGATGACACAAGGAAGCTTGGATCTCAGAAAGAACGATGAGAATGGGACACGTTACATATTATGTTGGCTCTCTTCCATTCATTAACTTTTCACATAGAGACACTCTGTCTTTCTCTTATACACGCACACAAATGCACAAACAAATCCATTCATAAAAGCACTGCCAAGAGAAATGATAGGAAAGCAATTTCCTTTTGTCGTTTACTGGCTAATCAACAGTAAGTGATATCAGTATGTATTGCCTAGATTTTCTTAAGCCAGATTCGAATCAAAACATGCATTTACTCTTTAATGACACTTTTAGCCCATGATCCAAGAATTGTACCAGAATCCTGACTTCTCCTCCCTTTGCAACCATGCACACAGTGGTGGGCTGCTGCATTGTCGCATGGGTTTGGGCGAACTCTTAGCTGTGATTGCTGGCTGGGCCTGCCCACCTGCCCTTGTGCTATGCTTTCCATTTATAACTAACTTTCGGGTTTGTTGGCTGGCTCAGCTGTGATCCACCCCTGCTGTATTCACCGGAGCTGCCTGAGTTGATTAGGAGCATGTTTGCAGCTCCGTTTCTCTTCCAAAGCGGTGCGTGCGAGCAAAGCAATGTGCACGCACACGCGAGCTCACAACCAGCAAACCCGTTGTGAACATAAGTGCAGCCCACATCTGCATGCACACATTCGTTCCTTGCTCTATTCAGGATGTCACAGGAGCAGGGGGTTGGACTAGAAAATCTGCAAGGTCCCTTCAAATTCTTGTTCTGTTCTGTTCTGTTCTGCTCTGCTCTGCTCTGCTCTGCTCTGCTCTGCTCTGCTCTGCTCTGCTCTGCTCTGTTCTGTTCTGTTCTGTTCTATAGAATGTGAAGACAGGCATTTCCTTTCTCACACCTCATAGTGCTGAAACAAATATTACACCAAACAATGTCCAAACTGTCCAGACTAAATCTTATGGAATGGTCAATAAATGATCTGAATCAAATTGCTGTATTGTGCATATGCTCCAAAATAAAATGAATTTGTGGCCATTCTCCATAATCAGATTAGTCTGTAATCCTATATTCATTGATCTGGAAGAAGGGCACATTATTTTTGAAGATATGTGCACAACCCAGCATAGTTAGCACAATAGTATTTAAATCGTATCAGGGGAGGGGGCTTAATTTTTAAGATATCAGGATCTGTCACATGAGCAAAAAAAATGTTTTCTTTTATTGAAGAGAAGAATCCTAGTACAGAAATTCAGAGTAAGATCTTGATTTGAATTCATGTATTGTTCAAGGTATTGTTACAGTTAAATGAGTAAGTCTGTTTACAATCCAAAAGATGTAGGATTTGTGAGCAATAATTATTTTTATAAATATTTTGTATTGTAGTCATTCCAAAAATGATGCCCACTTCTACGCCAGGGATGCCAAGGGGTGTAACGGCATGTCCTTTTTCCTTCACACAAGGAAGGATTTGGAGATCTTCTAATGATACTGTTAAGCTAGGAGGAGAAAGGTGTGGGACCCAGTGGGGTGGGAAACAAACCCACGGGCTGTGGGGACACGCAAGTAGAGAAAACATTCCCAAGGTCTGTGGGGACCTGACAGAGCAGGAGGGGGGGCAGTTGTAAGTCAAGGACTACATGTAAATCAACATAATACCATATTACATCTATTAAACCCAGAAACGTTCAAAACTCAACATCAAAGTTAAACTTCATTACAATCCTCTCACCTCCCTCACCCCATACCAGCACTTGGGGGAAAATCCACTTAACAAATGTCTCACTTACCAACATAACTTTTGGGCTCAATTGTGATAATCAGTTGAGGACTACCTGTAGTTTGTATGCAACTCAATCCACTGTTAAGACCTCCGAAGGCAACCTTTCTCTCTTCTTGCAGTTAATGTGTGCTTTAATTTACCACTCTGAGCAGAGCTCCTGTCTAGCCTCAAAAAGCTTTTATTGAGCAATCTCCCATGTCCTGGTATTAACAGGAACATTTATTTAGTTATCATTCTAAGAATATGGTTAACTCCATTTTCCTCCCCATTTGTTTCTTGGATAGAATTCTAAATATATTTTATTTTTCTGCCTTTCTAATTAGCAACCTTTCCAGAGTTATGGTAGAATAACTAATTAGCAGCCTACCCTTAGTTATGGCACAAATAAGCAACCTCAAGTTCTAGATGGTCAATTACTCATCCATTCGATAATTCGATTTTCTTGCTCTGCATGTTCAATTCATTTAGAAAGTGGGGGAGGGGAGCAAGCTGGAGATATTAAAGAGAAGAGACCTTGGCACAGAGCAGGATTATGCAATGTCATGGGTACATTAACATTTGGATCAAATTTTTACATTGTGTCAACTCAGTAAATAGTATAAATGGTTCAGATTTGCAATAAATAATTGTCTATTAATACTCTGGCATGGTGTAGCAAATTAATGTCTCACTCCAGTGAGCACAGTTGTAAGCTGGAGGCAGGCCACAAAGAAAGCCATGGCTTTGCAGTGTTATAGTAAAAAGAGAGAGTGATATTACTGAAGGAGACACATTTTAGCTACAAGAATGAGCTCCAACAACTTTGCAGATCATGTAGAAAATAATGCTTCAGCGCAGTGGTGGGAATCTAATTTTTTTAACAACCGGTTCTGTGGGCGTGGCTTGCTTGGCGTACTTCCAAGAATGTAATAAGGGTTAAAGGAGAGGCAGTTTCTGTAAGCAGGGCAATAAAGATGAGGCTAAAAACAACACTAAAATGTTGTAATTCCTTACAGGATTAACCCTGTAAGGTGGAAAAAACAAAAGGAGATTTCTTCTAACAACTGAATAATAGGTTCTAGTTAGAGCCTGTAGAATTCCACCTCTGCTTCAGCCCCCTTAAAATTAAAGAGGGTTATATTCTAATCCCTAATCATAAAACTGTTTGGTTAGAAGGATTTGTTTATATATATGGAATGCCCCATTCAGGTGCTATAGAAAGAGGATTGTTTGTCATGGATTGAGATATTTCTCCTGCAGTTACATGCACCTTTTTAATGTGTACAACTGTGCATTGGCTTCCATGGGAAACAAGATCCTAATTGTGCAACGTTTGGATCACCTGTAAACCAGTAGATTACCTGGAAATATTTTTCTTCTGCAGACTTTGTGGCATTGTTATTTTGTTATTAGTGGGAATTCTTGCTACAACATATTCCAGGCTCCAGCTAGTAATATTAATTTCACAGATCCTGAAAGTGGAATGGGAATTTGACAGCATCCCAAGTCCTTCTAGAGGTCAATCATTCTGTTTTTTATTTTAGTTAGCACACAACTGCATATTATGCTGCTGTTTCTATTTTAAATTATATCTGAGGTAGCTCTAGGTCAGGGGTGTCAAACTCACAGCCCATGGGTTGGGTGTGTCACACACACTGACCACGCCCACCCCTGGTTTAGCAAAGGGGAAAAAGTTGCGATACTGATGACGTGACAACATGGGTTTTATACCCCTGCTCTAGGTATTGTGATACATTGCAAGTTCTTGCATCTCTTTTTCAGTCTAATGTAAAAGCCAGCTACTTCTTGAAGTTTTATTTTTAACAACTATTCCTTGGATTTGTGTGTGTGTGTGAGAGAGAGAGAGAAAGCAAGTGGTACAATAACACTTTCTCTCTCTCCATGTGTGTTGTGGATGGTGGCGAGGGAATTTCCATTGAGCCTGGAATATCTGTCTATCCCTTACCTGAGAGGCAAAACTTCAGCATCTTCTTTATAGTTCTCACCTGTGTACATTGTTTAAGACAGACCTCTCCCTCTTCTCCACTTCATCCACTGGAGCAATTTGTAGCCCTGCCATTCAGAGGTCTGATGACCTGTTCTGGATGTGGGTTGAGCACTTATCCAGAAGAGAATTAAAAGCAAGTTGCTGGATAATTGATTGGCGGGTGGAGGAGGTACCTGGTAAGAAACTACTTTCACCAATTTGATGGGATTGATTTAAGTGCAGAGTAGCAGAGGGAGCTAGCTAGTAAAACTGGACAAGTATTACCATTACCATCGCTACAGATCAGATGTCTCTGAAACTGTCCTAAGCACCCTGTTGTTTAAAAAGGCAAAAACGTGTTGACTGAAGGAGTCTAGCATCTCCAGTGCTCTGAACTCCAACATTTGCTTTGTCATACTGACATTGTAGCTGAATCATCTATGTTTGCATCTAATCATGGCAGAAACATACCTTGGGAAATATATTCTGTATTTATACCATGTGTGGGGGAAAATTGTCATGATGTTGTCTTCAACTTCTCCCTAATCCTTAAATAAATAGGCTTAAGTGGTTCTTAACTATATCAATGCTTAATAGTATTTCTCCCTTTATTTTGACACTGTCTAAAGGGAGCCTCGAGGTGTGTAACATTTGTCTGGCTTTGCTATCTTGTCTCCTATGGGGTAAAGAGTCACATGACTACAAGTGTCCGGGAATTGAGGAAATAGGGGCAGGAACAGGGAATGACAGTGGGGAGAGCAAATGTAGCTGACCCAAGGAAAGGTGGAGGGTACTTCAGCTCCATCGTTGAGAAAGGCAAGGACTTCTTAGGGTAGAAACTGCTGTTATAGACCTATGTGTTCTCAAGAAATCAAGAGATCTATTGGCCACTGCTTTAGCTACTAGGGCTCTTTAGATCGCATGTTGACTAGCAATGACTCTAACCTTTTCCAGCGTTACAGTTTTCACAGTGGAAGTTCAGTACAATATCATCAAAAAACCTTTGCATTACTGGAAGTAGTTGTCTTGAGTGCTTGAGATCACAGCAGACCTGTGAGAGAATGATCTACAAAAGGATCTCTGTATTAGAATCTATGTGTTCCCAAATATATCCCAGTATTGTTTTCTTTTCTTACCTCTCAGTTTTTAAAGGCATATATTTTTTATTTCCGTGCAATGCTATTTGTATTTTAATAATTTTTAATTCGCCTATTTGTGCACCCCTTCAAGATTTTTGCAAAGCCAGCGGTGCAAAATTCCATTCATTCACAACTTTTTTCTGTTCTCTTAACTGGAATGTACCCTTCTCACAAACTACGTGAATTCTCAATTTAAAAATTCATCTAATTTACTTCTGGCCCATTTCCAGACTATACGGATCTTTGATGTGTAGCGGCGCTTTGCCCCATTTTTCAATTTTCTCTTAGTGTAGTCTTTTGACAGAAGTTAATTACAGAGATGCTGAGCAATAATGCATGTTATTACATAGCAAGCTACACAGCAACTTCATTGGGAGCCATGATAATTAAAGAGTGAATTGTGTTAATGCCCCTGTGTTATTATTTGGTAACTGTGTAATTACATGGGATGACCCGTGCAAATCAGATCCACATTCCCATTTTCCTCTAGGGATCACTGAATTAGCTCAAGCATTTTAGGCATCTCTACCTCCGGTACAATGCCTATCCAGAGAATAATTTTACATTAAGGCATTACAAATAGCAATGAAGAATAAGTGAAATAAAATAGAAGGTTGGCATTATTTTTCACTTCAGAAGGCTTTATGAATGAAAACCCATACTTACAATATGATTATACCATATTTCATCCTGGGCCAGATATGGATTCCAGGGACAACACCGCCAATGATCACGGATGATTGGGAATGATAGTGGATTGTGGACTAAATCTGTCCCCACCAATGAATGCTGGCCAGGATATTTTGTTCCACTGATCTTCATTTCTTAACTTTATCAGTTTGTAGCTGATGAATAACCCATTGCCTCAAATATTGAATCATTTGAGAGCTCTCAATTATTACAGAAGGGTATTTAGATTTGGAACAAACAAAAACTTTTCTGACTTCAAAATAACAGTGGCCAACCTGAACACTGAAGTCACATTACTGCACCAAGTAAGGCAAATAAACAAAACAAATACAATAAAGACATGAATACAGTGCACACTTACTTTTACTAGTTCATTATCTTCAAAACCCACAATAGAAAGTTATAGGTGAGACTTTTATTAGTCTAATTAAAAATATAAATAAAAGAGGACATTGACTGAGCTTCTGACATGCCACTGCGAGTACCTAATTGAATCAACTTTAAGTGCAGTTCCAATATATAATATGAAAGTGCTAAAGAGGAGTCAGTTTATCTTTACATTTTTCAATGAATTGTCATAGTGAAATCCATATATTTCTTTGTTTTGATTGATCTTCTTGCATTGCTTTCGATTTTTCTTTGAGTAACAAAAGGTTTCTTCCATACACTTTATATTTCCCTCTCCAATTCCTCAAGTCCCTTTTAAAGACAAGTCACAATCATCTTCTTAAAGTTGATGAGAACTTCTTCAGCTTCTTCAAACAAGGACTAATTATTGCCCCACAGCAATTAGTCTAAATTCAATCCCTGACCTCTACTCCAGTCAAAAGTATTCTGGAAAATTAAATTAAATAAGCCATAGAAAATAATGCAAACATCGGAACTGTAGGTATCAGTAAAGCACTAGAGCAGGGCTGTCAAACTCCTGGCTGGTGGGCTGGATGCATCACGCGCTGGTCACGCCCATGCCCAGTTTAGCAAAGGGGGGGATCCCAATATGTCACATAACGCCACCATGACAACTTGAGTTTGACACCCCTGCACTAGAACGCTAAATATCTTACAAGGTGGTGCTGAAAACAAGCTATTTCTGGTTTGTAAACAGACATGGAAAACACTGCCAGAATCAGTAGGTCAATTCATATTTCAATACCCAAAAAGAGTTATGCTAAATAATGCTCAAGCTACTGTACTTATATATATTACACGTGTAATGCTTATTTCACATGTGTGTAAGAGATTCTTTAGTAATATATAGAACAAGAATTGAGAAGAGGCAGGGACACCCAAGAGCAAATTGTTAACCTCCAATGAATGATGGAAAAAAGCAATTGAGTTCTAAGAAGACACCTATTTTTGCCTTATTAATGATGCAAAACAGGACTGTCAAACTTGATTTAATTGAGGGTCACATCAGGGTTGTGTTTGACCTGCGGGGGGGGCAGAGGGGCCATGGCCAGTGTGGGTGTGGCCAGCTTGATGTCACTTGTGTCAGGGGCGCCTGTTGTGTCTGGAGTGCTCTGCCAGTGAAAACGGCCTCCTGCAACCCTCTGCCAGCAAAAACGGAGTTTGTGAGGGCCAATGTAAGAATTGTAGGGAGCTGGATTTCTAATAAAGGTTGCTCAGCAAAACATTTCAGCCAGAATCTTCAACTTTTGACTTGTGCTTTCATAATACCTACTCAAGTCACATGGAAAATTTCAGCACAGAATGTACAAAAGTATAGATTTTATTTTGTTTATTTTGTTATCAACAAAAGTGGCACTCTTTCTTGCTCTACAGCCCTTCTTAAAGAAAGTCCATTTATTTGCATTACATCAAAATGCAGACTGCCTCTCTGGTTTCCTGCACCCTTTCTGTCTCTTTCTTGTTTTGTATCATCACTCACCAAAAAATATTCAAATAATAAAACATTGGGCAGAAAATGGCTTCCTTACATCAGTGCCTCGGCAGGCCGCTTTTTATTTTCTCTGAAGTGACAAGGAGACATTTATCTTTTAAGGGGCAGAAATTCCATTTTACCTCAGGAAATGTTAAGTTAGAAATGGTCAAACCGGGCCAATAAAAATATTATTATTTGTTAAAAAGAAGGTTTACTATTTCCGACAGGAAAAAATCTTCATCTCCTAACTATAGGATTAGGCTAATAGATTAATAGTTTTACTCCATCCCCCGCCCCTGCCCCCATAACTGTTCCTGATAATATTTATGTGATACTTCTGCCAAACCCTACAAAGGACTTTTAACTCTCTCTTTTTAAAAAAAAATATCCTGTCAATATATTCACTTGAGAGAAAGCTCATAAAATTCAACTTCACCCACAATCTGGATGATGGTCTGCCAAGCTCCACATAAATAAATCATCGAGTCATTTTTGGCATCCTGTGGACCAGAAGGAATATTTTCTTGGATAGATTTAAAGAGACATTGTTCCATAAAATGTAGTTTCCTGCAGAAAAGCCTAGAAAGCAGTGATGAATTTGGATGTTGACTTATTAAGAATCTGAAAAATGAAAGAGAAATAACGGCCAAATAATAATAGCTTATTTGTTTTAATATAAAGTTTCTTCTTCTTTTGGTTATAGAAGAATAAAAAAGCAAATCTAAAAGGAGACCTAAACATCTATTAATGCTCTTCTATGAAATTGCTTCTTTTCAACACAATCCTTTATACATTTGCTCAACATTAACTTTCATTGCATTTGAAGGGTCTCTTTCCTGATCTCCTGTAAGACAAGTCACTTAACAATTTCCTGGTTACTCTTCATAAATAGGTGAATATAGAAGGCCATCCTTTCAAGGGGTTGAATACAAAATCAACTTTGGACACTTTGAAGAGGTGACTGGCTGGGGAATTCTGGGAGTTGAGATCCATACATCTTAAAATGGCCATGGTGGAGAATCACTGTTCAAGAGGTAACATGGTTACAAGAGGAAAACCGGGGGATTCTTCTCCCCAATAAACCTCCTACCGGTAGTATCAACACTTTAACTGCTCATTATACTTCCCATCCTTCAGAGGTTTTCAGGAGGAATCTGGGACTATTTCCAAAAGAGAAAATAAGAAGTACGGAAGGAGGATGAGCCCCTTTCCCCCCGCTTGCATCTAAACATAACATACACATGCTCTGGCAATCTTTTGTTCTGCCTTGTCCTCATGATGTTGCTTTCATTTTATACCCATTCCCACGGCTAAGAAAAATGAACATTTTTAGATGTTCTGACTCTGTTCTGGTTAAGAAGGGAAAAGGTGTGTTTTCACGCATGCTGTGTGATTGCCGTAGGTTTAATTGGATGGTTTTCCACATCCATTTGATGTTACAGTCACGTAATCCATAGTATCTGCCTAGCACCACTTCTCTCATTTTAGCTCTTATATACCACACACACACACACACCTTTGGGCCTTTGGCATGGTCCTCCATGCTTTTCTTTGGGCAGGAACAGAGTTCCAATTTGGACATCTGGATCACCTCAAATAAATTAGTGATGGCAGCATTGGTGTCTCAATGTAGCTGTGTAGTGTGTAGTGTTTAGCATGCCTTTAGTATACCCAATTTACTTCTAACAGAAAAAAACCCCATGATGACTGAAATAATACATGGCTGCTGTTTAAACCTATTGCCACTTCCAAAAAGCTTCAACTAGTATTAAATCCAGAAATGACTTTACAGAACAACACTTTTCGTGTCTTAGGCTGTATATTGTGAAGTCCTGCTTCTCTGCTACTTTTTTATGTAGGCTGCATTCAAAATTGCACCTTGATTTGGGCACTTTTATTGAGATTAGCTCTTAGTCCTCCGCAAAGAGTGGATTTCACCTGGATAAGCATATCTTAAGATAGGACTCAAGGTAAGGAAAATGCCCACTGCTGTAAATTCATTCTCCAAAATGTTCACACATTAAGTTCACATGTAACTTAACTGACATCTTTAAAGTCTTCCTGGCTTAATGTTGTATATACCATGGTGGTGGGTTTGGCTTAGAAAGAGCTTCCTAACAATGAATGGCACATGACAGAGCATACAATAGAGAGAAATCATGAGGTGGGTTCTTTCCATGACTGGTCCACTTCAGAATGCCTATTTTACCCTTGCAACCTTTCTGCATAAGAGGCTCGATAATGCCACAGTCCCACACCATGTACCATTTCAAACAGGCAATTGCTGTTTAAATACATTGAAATTAATGCACCGAAGCCATTGTCTGAAATGGGAGGAGGACTGAAGATAGAATATGGTGATTCAGTGCTTAGGGGCAGCTAAATAAACTGTGGTTTATTAAGGCAGAAATATTATGGCTGAAAAGGCCCATTGTTTGCTTATATCTCTCTGCTATCTCTGTTTCACTAGCAGCTTTTTTTTTAAGTTGTCTTTAGTTTCATGTCTCTTTGTCTGCTAATAGCCGCTGTCCTAAAATGCAATTGACTCAGATCTAAACCGTAAGTATAGGACATTATTTGCACATTTATTTCGCTCCTCTAGTTCTGAAGAGGCTGTTACAAAGCAGAGAAAAGGCCCCAAAGGTATTGAGAAATCCATGTCAGGCAGTTAAAAGGTTAAGGATCATTTGCATAAAATTAGTAAGTTTTAACAAATGAATTCACCTGAAAGTAGGATACGGGACACTGCGCGTTAATAATTGACAGTCTGTATGAAATGCAATGTTCTTGATGGGGACATTCAGCTCCGCATTGCTATTAGACCCAGTGAAGCAGCAAACCCTGAGAAAAGAAATGCCATTTCATTCTGCGAATTACAGCTTCTGCATAACAACAATCTTTCATTTTGATGGTTCTTTCTAATAAAAATCCCCAGCTAGATTTTACGCACGCAGGGTGAGTCAGTGAAAAGAGGGAACAGAAAAGGACCAGGTGTCCATGCTCTGAGACAGAAAATGAAGAGAAACAGATATCTTGGTAATACATTTTGAACTTCCTCCTTGCTTTCATTGTATTCTGCTTTTAAAACCATCCAAGCTGAAGGTTTTGGAAGAGTTTCCCTGTACGTAGTAACATTAACATGTGTGGACTTCAACTCCCAGAATTTTGGGGAATTGAAGTTCACTCATTTTAAAGTTGCTGAGGTTGAGAAACACTGCTCTGGTAATACCGCAGGTAGATTGCTGCAAAATAAGATGAGACTGTATTCAAAATGTAAGACCCACAGAACCAGATCTGTGAAAGATGATCTAGGACAGGGGTGTCAAACTCAAGGCTTATGGGCCAGATCCGACCCGTGGAGTGCTTAGATCTGGCCCGTGGGACCACCCTGGAAACAGCGAAGGGCTGGCCCGTGGTGCCTCTGCCAGTGAAAACGGAGCTCAAGAGGGCTGAACATGGCCCTCGCAAGCTCCATTTTCACTGGCAGAGGGTTGCAGGAGGCCGTCCCAGCTGAAAATGGAGTTTGGGAGCCTGTTTTCACTGGTAGAGCGCTTGAGCCACCACAGGCGCCCCCAACATGAATGACGTCAAGCTGGCCATGCCCATCCTGGCCATGCCCCCCCCAGCCCCCCTGAGGTCAAATACAACACTGATGCGGCCCTCAATGAAATCGAGTTTGACACCCCTGATCTACAAGAAAGGTACAAGATGTCTTTGCTTAACAACCATTCATTTAGACTGTTCAAAGTTATGACACTGCTGAAAAGGGTGACTTATGACTGATCCTCACACTTAGAACCCTTATGTCATTGTGATTCAGGCACTTGACAGCCATCATACATTTATGGCAGTTGCCGCATCCTGCAATCGCATAATTGCCATTTGTGACCTCCTCAGCTGGCTTCAACGAGGAAGCTAGCAGGAAAGTTTGCAAGTCACAGTCACATGTTAAAAATCTTGCTTAATGAACACAGTGACTTGCTCTACAACCATATCAAATGTGGTAATAAAATCAGCTGCTGTCATATGATGCCTCATTTAATGACCACACCATTTAACAGTGAGTTTTCTTGTCCCAATTGTGGTCATACATTGAAGATCACTTGAATTGCGTACAAAAGTCACCACACACTAAAACTCTGTTTAAGACAATGGCCTTATTTACTAGTTGGTTAGCACTAAGCTGAGTTGTCTAGGTGTGGACTGTATACCCTGAAAATCCCCTCAGCCCTTCACACCAGCAAACCAGTTCACACATTGCTGCATCAGCTATATTGTTGACCAGCCTGTTCACACACACACACACACACACAGCTGAGCTACCTTGGTAATATAGGAGTTTTTGAGCCTGTGGATAGACTTACCTCAATGCTCTCTGGGATAAAGTAAGGGAGGTAGACAGTTGTGATCTTTGTTTTCATGCCCTTTGTTACGTCCTCACGTATGGGAGTAAATTAGCATACCCGCTGCTGATTGACTGAACTAGCGGCGGGAAAATTAAACCACTGCCAGTGGTCGGCAGGCTATCGGGAAGCCTTTATAAGCGGCTTCCCTGCAGCCTGCCGGCAGTTTGTACTGCCTCCTACACGGAACCAATAAAGGTAGCTGACTGTTCACATGTCTCATTCCTCCCTCCCTGCGTGATCTAACACCCTTGCTCATCTATAAACTCACACTGTGAAAGGGAGCCTTTTCCAGTGAGACCAGTGCGGCTACATCAGTTGCACTTCCATCAGCCCCTCTAGTGACTACAAGAGATTCACTAACCATATGCCCTAGTGCAGGGGTGTCAAACTCGATTTCATTGAGGACCGCATCAAACTATGTGGCTTCCCTCAGAACAGCAGCACTCAAATGCAATTTCACTGACCTAGATGATGCTCTTCTCGAACAACTGGTTTGCGGCATCAAAGACCTGAGACTACAGCGTCGTCTATTGTCCCGTAACGATCTAACACTTCAAATCGCACTCGATGAGGCCCGAGCCGCTGAGATGTCTGACAGGTCGACCGCGGAGATACAGAGAAGATACTTTGCCCCAAATCCGGTCTGCCAATCCGGCGAAGGGTCATACGAGGAGGATTACGATGCTGAGGAGGCATATGAGTTCGAAGACGAAGTTATCGTAGTCGCCTCAGGGCATTTAAGGTCGACATGGGACAGGAGGAACGCTGAATCTAACAGTTGTGTTTGACTCAGGGGGGCCAAGGGTGTGTGTGACCAGGGTGGACATAGTCTGCATGTCATCACTTGTGTCAGGTCATGCCTGTGGTGGCCCAAGTGCTCTGCCAGCAAAAATGGGTTCCCGATCTCCGTTTTCTGCTGGGACAGTCTCCTGCAACCCTCTGCCATTGAAAATGGAGCTCAGGGGGACCATGTGTGGCCCTCACGAGTTCCGTTTTCACTGGCAGAGGCGCTGCGGGCCAGTCCTTTGCTATTTCCAGGGTGGCCCAGTGGACCAAATCTAAGCACCCCATGGGCCGGTTCCAGCCCCAGGCCTTGAGTTTCACACCCCTGCCCTAGTGAATGGGAATGACAAGTACCGTAGTCTAAATTTCTGTGAGGCGTCTTTCTTGATTCTTGTTTCTTTGTCACAGTGTCGGTAAACTTTCAAGACCCTGCTAGCCACTACCTTCTGACCTGCTCAAGGTGAGGAATATCGTGTTCCGAATATTAGTATAATGCAGTAATGACTTTCTCAAAGTGCTCTTGCCATTCTTTCAAAGTTGTCATGCTTTTCTCTGTGCCATAAGTACATCCGCCAAGAGCTGGAAGTGATTCTGCTTTTAATAACATGCCATTATTAAAATTAGTTTAAAGTGAATTTAATCATGTAGCTCATGATCTACTTTACCAAGTTCAGAGTAAATATGCCATCTCAATTAAATTTCAATGAACTGCGGTAGCCAATAAAATCCCCAGCCAGAAGTAATATTTCCAGATATTGATGGCAGAGTTATTGCCATTAATCTGAGCATAAAGCCAACGTCAGATAACAGAAGTTGTCCAATAAACTTCTCAGGCTGGCTAACAAATGTTATTAGCCTTTATTTCTATCTCTGCCTTCCCATCTTCTTTTCTACTAGTGGGAATTTCCACATTTTTTGGGGTCTGTTCAACATGAAATAGAAATAAATACTGATGATGATAATATAATTACCACAAAAATAAAAGCATATAAACATGAGCTCCAGTGTTATACAAATATGAAAGACTCATACACAATACAAAATTAGCAAATATCTGGAAATTTATTTTCTTATTTCTTGTTATAGTTAAACAAGGTCAAGGAAATTTTTTTAATTATTATTTGGGCTTGGATGTTCCAGCCAGACATGAGTGGTTTACAGATTCCCCTGTACAGTAACTGGGTAAAAAACATATAAGATAAATATAAAGCATGGTTCTAATGACCATGCGTTCTAATGGTGCCCTTTTTCTCTTCCACTCCTTACTTCCAAGTGCTCCTTTGTTCAATCTCACTGGCTGATTTTTTTAAAGAGATCGTTTCAAAATTTGAATTAGCATCCTGAATGTGAAACATTTGAATGCTGTGTCTTACCGTTACCTCTTAATTATTTTGGGACTGGCGACTTTCAATTAGGAATTATTTAATTAATGTACAGTAGTTTTAAATGTGGATACATGCCCATCACTGCTGCATTCTGGATCAGTTGAAAGTTCTAAGACAGCCCCACGTAAAGAGCATTGCAGCAGTTCAGCCATCAGGTGACCAGGGCATGGGTGATTGTCTGAAGTACACCTATGTGCATTAAAACTTATCAATCTAGTAATTAAACATTGCACTTCCAATATTCTTCCAAAACTCCTATATTAAATGTCATTGCAAACCATCACTGTAAAATAAAAGAATTAGTGCATTTCAACTGTCAAATACGAATGAAATAATATTGCATTATAATGATTAAAAATTGGTGCATATAATTTTTCTATTTTGGAGCTGGGGAAAGGGTTTTTCGAAGCTCACTTGAGGTTCTTCAAATCTGATAAGCCAATATTCATTAATCTTTCTTTGAAATGATCAGCCAAAGGATATTTTCTAAATTATATTCTTGTTGTACAATAGCAATAGCAAAACTGCTTTGCCAAAGCTTATACTTCAGCCTTTATGCCAGATAGCAATACAGTATTGACCTTCTATATAGGTTAATTGGGACGACTTCTGAAATAATGTATTGTGTTATATAATTATGTAATTGTATTATGAACTCATACTTAGATTTTATTATTTATTTGTGCATTTTCATTACAGCTTAATTGCATTTTAATTAATTAATTGCATTTATTTTTCTGTTTTTTCTTTTATCAGCTGCTGTAAGCATTTCTGTTCAATAGAAAAGTGAGCTATAAATCAAGTACTGTACCATTAATGCTGCTAATTAATAATTAGCTACGGCCCAGTTCAGTTTGAATTCTGAATCCAGAGCAGAATGACATAATTCAAGCTACTATTTAAGTTTGGGCATTTCTCATATTGTAGCCTTAATGTTGTGGCCTGTCTGTTGCCGGGGCCTCCAGCAGCCAAATCAGATGAGGAGGGGGTGTGGGAGTCAGGGTCAGCATCAAGGCAACCTGAGAACTCTGAGGGGGAAGAGGGAATGGAGCTGTCAGAGAGAGAGAGAGACAGAGGCGGAGCCTGGGCCGGCTGTCAGCCCTCAATTGGCTGATGAGGAAGAGGAGGAACAGCTGGGTCCAGTGGATTATGCACAGATGCGTAGAAGGCAGAGGAGAGGAGAGCAGTGGAAATCTGTGGGCCAATCCTTGGGATGGAAGAGCCACTGCTGCTAGCAAAGCCCCACCCTAGTTCTGGGGATAAAATCCTTCCTCCACTGTGGCTGCAGTAATGGGCTTCGAGTTCTGTCCGGACCATGCCTACCAAGGCCCTTGATTAGTGGATTCTCTCCACCCACCAAATACAGGTGGTCCTCAACTTATGATTATAATGAAGCCTGGAATTTCCATCATGAGGCATGACAGTTGTAAGTCAAGGCACCGACATGACCAATCTGATTTTGTGACCATTTTTGCACCGGTTGTAAAGTGAATGCATGGTTGAATCGTTGATACCACAGTCATTGGGGGCTGGAGAGAATATAATAATAATAACAATAATTTTAGTAATAGGTTTTTCACACTGGACCTGCGTTTATAAAACAGGGCTGATGCTCTCTTGAAGGAACCCTAGCCCTGTGCAGTACAGAAAGCCGATTTAAACTGGGAAAGAGAAGTGTGATCTCAACCCTAGAAGAGTTCTATCACCAGTGAATCTGCTAATTCTGCTAACAAGGCTTTCATCTGGCTGTACAATTTTGTAAATTGTGCCACTTCCTCCCCCATTCTTCCCAATCCACAGGTTATTTTTGCAAATGTTGGGGTATCTCGCTTGTTTGTAGCCCAGCCATCAACTCACTCATTATGGTATTCATTATTAGAATACAATAGCAGAGTTGGAAGAGACCTTGGAGGTCTTCTAGTCCAACCCCCTGCTTAGGCAGGAAACCATACACCACTTCAGATAAATGGTTATCCAACATCTTCTTAAAAACTTCCAGTGTTGGAACATTTACAACTTCTGGAGGCAAGTTGTTCCACTGATTAATTGTTCTCACTGTC
>JANHFT010005154.1:112093-122367 GCA_032467955.1 Pseudoxenodon macrops | reverse complement strand
CTCCCATTTTCCCACAACAGAAAAATGCATAGTAGAATAGCTGAAAGTGTGGCAGGCCAAAATGCAGGCCTGACAGTAGTCTTATCTCCCTCAATACTGGAAGCAAAAGCAGAAGAAGCAGAAGCAGAAGAAGCTCTTGATTTATGATTGCAATTGGGACCTAACTTGTCACTGCTAAGTGACACAGTTGTAAAGCACGATGTCATGTAACCATGCTGCTTAGCAGTGGCAATTCTGATTTTTGTCATTAAATGAATAACTGTGGGCCATTAAGCAAGGATTTCATGTGGTCTCCATTTACGATCCCCTTGCCAGGTTCTCCACTGATTTTTTCCAGAAGCTGACACTAGAAGATTGCAAATGACCACTATGTGACTGTGGGAACATTGTGATGGTCAACTCTTTGAGTATTCCTCAAAGATAGATGCAAGTACCACTTATTCAGCATCATTGCAAGTTAGAATGGTCTAATTGAGAATGTACTTCAGAGCTAGATTTTTAATAATTTTTAAAGGGATCATTCATCCCTTCCCCAAACCTTTGTTGATAAAACTGCAATCATGCCCTAGATCAGGGGTCCGCAACCTTAAACACTCAAAGAGTCAGAAAGGTCTTAAATAGAAGCCCCCCGATTCAATTCTACCAACCGGTAGTCCAGTTCCACCATCATAGAATCTCTTCCAAGTGCGGCGTCCTTTTTCCTCTGCTGACCAGAAGTCCGGTTCCCCCACCATAGAGTCTCCTCCTAGCACAGCATCCTTTTTTCTCTATCTGCCCTAACCGAAAACCCTATCAATAGTGGTGCCGACCAGCGACAGAGAGCCGCAACAGAGGGATGAAAGAGCCACATGCGGCTCCAGAGCAGTGGGTTGCTGACTCCCGCCCTAAATATTAGCGCCTTCAGTTGATGCAGAATAAAACATCAGAACAGCCTTTTGAACCCTTCAATCCCTTCAGACATATTTTGTGCAAAACTTCCAGACTTAACCATAGAGGCTGGGAATTCTGAGAGCTGTAGTTCCAATTGTAGAAAGCTGAATCAAAAGAACCGATATAAACATTGCTACCCAAACGAATTGATCTGAGACAAATTTCCAGGCAGGGAGGAAGAGATATTTCTTTACATAGCTATGGACTTCGAGGAATTTATTCTATCAAGATTTCATGATAATCTCTGCCATGAAATTTATAGCATAGCCCCAGCCATATTAAATGCCATTAAATTGGAATTAGCCTAATTAAGTATATATTGGATTTGACTGTTAGATTTACACCCTGTCTGTTGTTCAGCAGTTCAAGGCACCTTCTTCCAACTTTTTCCCCACAATCACCTTCTTTGATATATGTGTGACTGAGAACGTGTGACTGGCCAATAATTACCCTGTGAGCTTCAGTGATTGAAAGAGAGGCTTGAAATGGGCCTAACATCTGCACCAACACACCATTCTGGTCTCAGCATGCAGTTTCCGGTTATAATTCTCTGCAGATACTAAGTTTTGATGAACACACATTTTCTCTTCTTTTTATGGTTTGCTTTTAAGTTTCTTCAAATGGTCTCCTTTCCCCAGAAGAGAACACTGAACACCTATTTCAGTTTCACTAACAGATTGAGTAAGCAGACCGAGGATTAATTTTGCTTGGTTCAAACAAGTACATTTCAGAGCAAAAGAAATAAGTTTCAAACTATTCTAGTAAAAAAAAAAAAAAGCTAATCAGATCAGAAAAATATACAGGTATAGGCCTTCCTGGAGGGGTATCTGTTAGCCATTAGAGTTTAGTTACCAGGGTCTAGACCAGGGGTGTCCAACTCAGGGGTGAATAATTTTGCTGCTAGTTCACTCAGGGCCGTGCTGCAAAAATTAGCTTCTGCACATGCGCAGAATCAAAATCCAAGATGGCAGCACCCACGGAGACACTGATGGAACTGGCTCCATGATGTCACCGCGGAGTTACTACCGGTTCTATAGAAATGGATAGATAGAACCATTAGGAACTCACCTCTGGTCCAACTCGATTTCATTGAGGGCCGCATCAGGGTTATCTTTGATCTTGGGGGAACAGGGTGGGCGTGGCCAGGGCAGGCATGGCCAGTTCGATGTCACTCATGTTGGGGGCGCCTGTGGTGGCCCAAGCGTTCTGCCAGCGAAAATGGGCTCCCGAGCTCCGTTTCAGCTGAGACGGCCTCCTGCAACCCTCTGCCAGCGAAAACAGAGCCTGGGAGGGCCACATGCAGCCCTCCCGAGCTCCGTTTTTGCTGGCAGAGGCACTGCAGACTGGTCCTTTGCTCTTTCCAGGGTGGCCCCACTAAGCATCCCGTATGCCGGATCCAGCCCCCAGGCCTTGAGTTTGACACCCCTGGTCTAGACAAGTTCCCTGAAGTTTCACTGAGGGTTGGCATTTCCAGAGGCAAAAATACATTCCAGAAGATTGCATTATACATACTTTTTCTTTTATGCAAGAAAAAGACACATTTCTTTGTTGTTGTTTTTTACTGTTTTTTTTTTAAAAAAAGGTCCCTGATCTTGAATTCTGAAACTTTGAATATTCTTAGACGTGAACAAATGTTTAAAAATGGCTTATAATTTGCACGCTGTTTTTTATAGATGAATTCCACATGGGAACTGAGGACAAGATGTGCACTGGCGAGATACAATTGTCTGGAAGTGGCTGTATTTTCTAGAAGCGAGAGCTAGTACAAGCACGGCAGCAGTTCTATACTGGCTTTTGCTGGAATAAGAAGTCATGTGAAAATTGCCAAGGAAACGTTGGGAGTTGGTGAAAATTAATTATAGTTTTGAATGGTTTCTGCATCATGTAATGCCTCTGCCTAAATTTGAGTGACTTGTATTAGAGGAAGGGTGTCAAACTCGATTTCATAGAAGGACGCATCAGGGTTGTGTTTGACCTAGGGGAGCCGCGATGGGCATGCCCAGGGTGGGCGTGGCCAGCTTGACGTCACTCGTGTCAGGGGCGCTTGTGGCGGCCCGAGTGCTCTGCCAGTGAAAACGGGCTTCCAATTTCTGTTTTTGTCTGGGACAGCCTCCTGCAACCCTCTGTCAGTGAAAACGGAGCATGGGAGGACCGCACGCAACCCTCCCGAGCTCCATTTTCACCGGTAAAGAGTTGTAGATCATCAGGGAAAACGGAGATTGGCAGCCCATTTTCCTTGGCTGGTCCTTCGGTGTTTCCAGGGTGGCCCCATGGGCCAGATCTAAGCACTTCATGGGCTGCATCTGACCTGCAGGTCTTTATTTTGAAAAACCCCTGTATTAGAGTGTCAGTAACTGACTAAAAAAATATATGAAGGAGACATGTTTGCATAAACAATCCACATGATTGACACTCTGAAGTAGCCAACTTTGGGAAGACTTACTGCGGTGAACAAAATGGTAACACATCTTAAAATGGATTTTGCGATCAGTAGACAGATTTGCTTGCCTGGTTAGACTGTTGTCCAAGTAACCACCCTGGAAGGGAAATACAGGTAGTTCTCCACTTAAGACCACAATTGAATTTTATGTTGCTAAGTGAAAAAAAATTTGAGTGAGTTTTGCCCCCCTTTTACAACTTTTTTTGCATTTTGGATATATTAAGTAAGTCACAGAGTGAATCTGGCTTCCCCATTGACTTTGCTTGTCAGAAGGGCGCAAAAACTGATCACATGACACCCCCCCAGGACACGTCAACTGGTCATAAATATGAACCAGTTGACAAGCATTTGAATTTTGATCATGTGACCCAGGGGATGCTGCAACGGTTGTAAGTGTGAAAAACAGTCCGAAGTCACTTTTTTCAGTGCTGTTGTAAATTTGAATGGTTACTAAATGAACTATTGTAAGTCGAGGACTGCTTGTATAGTTTTGTAGTGCGGCAGGGAGAGAAATCAACATCTTCTCCTCTTTCTACTAGAAGCGGCTTCCATTCAGACATAGACATTTTTGAATCCAACATACAATAATTTAACAATGTTCTGTCAGCGCTGGCGGCCATCTTTTTCTTTGGATCTTCAGGGCGTTCTTCATGGATGGAGGGGCACAAAACCGAAAAATTGCTTCCTCAACCAACAGTCCTTTCTGAAATCTTCTTTTGTGAAGACCAAGTTACAAAAGAACTGAATTCTTCAAAAGTGAAAAGCTTATTACGTTGTTTTTTAATCAATTTTTCCATTGAAACGACAACAATGCGATTGTCTCCAGATTTGGAAATCTGGACAATGCTGCATTTAGAACTTGTTGGTGTTCTTCAACAAACCAGTGAAGGCTGTATGAACAAAATGGACATTCACAATAAACCCAGATGGCCTTTTGTCGCTTTTTCTAACAAAGTGACTCTATGAGGGATTTCTCACATGGTTATTTATGGCATTCAACTGTGTAGGATGTAGCATGCAATTTCTTTTCTTTCTTTCTTTTTCTTTTTGCAGTGCTGTTCTAATTTACCAAGCAATCTTTCAATAGCCCCACTGGAAAACATTACTCTTTTAATCATTACCGCCATTTTAGGAAACATGACAGCTTTGGAAGTTAGAAGGCTACCTCATAGGACTCATAGGATCACCCAGCCCTTGCTTCCAGGAGATGGAGATTTAATTAAAGCTTGTAGAAACAAAGCCTTAATTTACAAGTAGCAGACATCACTAGCATAGTACCTTCTGGAGTTTCACTGGAGTTTCAACTCCCAGCCTCCTCAAAGAAGCTAACCAGTGGCTATTCTTGTTAGAAATTCAGGAAGTTGGAGTCCTACTCCAGCACATTTGGAGAGCACCAGGTTGGAAAAACAGTCCTATGGAGTTCAATGGCTATTCTTATTGGAAATTGGAGTTCTAAGTTGTAAACTGGGGCAAAATTCACTTAACAACTGTCTCGCTTAACAACAGACATGTTGAGTCAATTGTCATAAGTCGAGGACATTATTAGGAAAGCAACTTATTAACATTTGGCTATTCTGGCTAAAGGAGGTGGCTTGCAACACCTGAAAAGGTCTCAAATTCCAGGTAGCAACCTGAGAGATGTTATGGAAAACATCTGACCCATTGGATTTTTCTTCACGTATATTTCATGTTGATATACCTAGCCTTAAAGTTTCCATTTATTCTGTTCTTTAATTTTGTCTATTACCTCCCAGCACCTATCTATGACTGGGGTGGTTTAATGAGGCATTGGCTTTGCCCAAGCATAATGAATATCCCTGAAAGTTAATGGTAGGGAGGAAAAAAAGAGAGAGAGTGAATAGTACTGAAACTTACAGAATTTCTGGATAGTTAAGTTAATAGACTTTTGTGCTTCTTTAAACTTCAAAAGCACAATAAGAAGACACACACACCCCTAAATGGCATTTGAAGCTGATAGGAGACGTTTTTCAAAATGGAAACCAGGAAGTGTACTGCACTGTGAAAATTAATGGATTGGCTTCCTGGCTTTGATTTCTACCAGTAATCCTCTTCCCTTGAGGCTACTTCATCGGTTTCGGCAAACAAAGGACAACAGTTCTAAAATGGAACCGTTCCAAGTACTTAACAACACACCGAGAATTCAACGGAAACACCGACGAAAGCAACCTTGATAGGAAATCTACAAAATCATATCCAAGAATCGTGAAATGATGACATCCATTACAGCTCTCGTCAACTATGAAGAGGAAATAAGGAGGACAATAAAACTTCACCAAACAGGAACACAGGAATGGGCAATTATGGCAAATTTACGACCTGTGGACTTCAACTCCACAGTTGAATTCATGAGCCAGCTCTAATTATATCATTGAATAGCTGTTCTCCTGCCATTCCCCACTCTTGCCTAAAAATGTGCAGCTATTTAAAAGAAATAGGTCATACGGGGCTTAGTTGATCAGTTCCCCGATATGGTTAGTAGATGATGAGGATACAGAGTGGATTTTATTTTATTTTATTTTATTTAAATAATTTTATTAAACTTTATACATTAACAACAAACCCTCAAAAAGAGGGGAAAAGAAAAAAAACATAAACAAACAATAACAACAAAGACATCAAACAAGCAAAACAAACATAATTTCCCATTTTACAGTTGTGCAGTTGTAGAGTGGATTTTATTTATTACTTATTTATGAGGCTCAGAGACCACCCAAATTCAAATGACTCAGAGCAGCTGACATCAAAAATAAGAAAAAAGGAAATAATGTCTAGGAAATCCCATGGATATGAACAAACACGCTCCCTCCAAATAATATCACTTACAGCAGGGCCCCCCAAACCCTGGGTTCTGGCCTGGTACTGGGCCACAACCCATTCAGAGCTGGCTGCATGAGTGCGCTCATGTACGTAGCTCCACCTGTACAAGTGGTAGGCATTTGCGCTTGTGCGTGAAGCTCCATTTGTGGAAGCAGCAGGCGCGCAGACCCACTGCTTGTACAAATTGAGTTGTGTGGGTGAACACACTCTCTGTTGCTTGTATGGAACTATCCCCTCCCTGCCGCTGCCATTCCGCAAAGCTGGGAAGGTTGGGGATTGCTGACTTACAGGGCCCCACAGCAGAGGTGGGTTTCAGTAGGTTCTGGAGAACCGGTAACGGAAATTTTGAGTAGTTCGGAGAACCGGTAAATACCACCTCTGACTTGCCCCGTCCCCATCTGTTTTCTGCCTCCCGAGTCCCAGCTGATCAGGAGGAAATGGGGATTTTGCAGTAACCTTCCCCTGGAGTGGGGTGGAATGGAGATTTTATTGTATCCTTCCCCTGCCACGCCCACCAAGCCAAGCCAAGCCCACCAAGCCACGCCCACAGAACCGGTAATAATTTTTTTTTAACCCCACCACTGTCCCACAGGTACCCCATCCCAAGGCAAGGGGAACCAGATTTAAACCCTTCTAGAATATCATCAGGTTGGGACCAACATGGATCTCCAGGGAGGTATTATTGTAGAAGGCAAGTGCTTATGCACTTGCTGATCCTAATAGATGTCCCTGTTTGATTGAAGGGATACAAAGCCCAAGTTTTCTTCTAAATTGTTTCACTAACTGAATCAAGCAAATTTGTATTAAAATTATTTCATCCTAAACCACCAGGTCCTTTGAGAGTATTAATGCTCCCTTTCCCACAAACACACACATATTCCTCTTTTTTCTCTAAATGATATTTGCTGTTGTTATTTGATTTATATTTTGGAAACTCTAAACCATGCGCACGGCTTTGTAAGCAGAAATAGGACTAAAATAACATGCATTTCTGAATAAGTTCCATTAAAGACAACGGGACTGTTTTTGTACAAAATCTTAAGGCTGGATTCCAAAGGCTTCATTTTCAAATATAAATTAAGACACGGATAGACTGCAGGTTGTAATCTTATGTGTCATTTGTGGGAATTGAGTTTATTCTGAAATAAATGTTCAGAATGATAAATGTGATTCAGTCTACAAAAGCTATTTCCATAACAACAACCGACATAATATCAAAAGAGAAAACATGATTTTGATCAGAGGAAATAAACCAAATATGGTATCCACTAAAGATTACAAAATAGCGCAGAGCTTTTTAAGAACTGGATGTCAGTGTTGGAGGTTTTTTCCTTTCGCTTCCTAAATGCCACATCAGAGGTGGGTTCCTACCGGTTCGGACCGGTTCTGCTGAGTAGGTAGTAGGCCGCTGGTGACGTCACGGAGCCGGTTCTGTTGCTCCGTGGGCACCAACATCTTTTTGGGGGATTTTTTTTAATTGAAAAAAAAATTTTTGTTTCGGATTTTTTCTTCTTCTGCGCATGCGCAGGAAACGAGTTTCCGGCACTGCACATGCATCGCCATCTTGTTTTCGCCCTTTTTGGGGGGGGATTTCCAGATTTTTTCTTCTTCTGCGCATGCGCAGAAGCCAAATTTCCGCCACTGCGCATTCAACTTAAAGTCCACAAGTCATAAAGGGATCATAGTTCCCCACCTCTGCTATAGAGTGTAACTCTCAGTGCTAGAGAAGGTTCCTGTCTTGCTTGGTCTGCCCCTTAATTCCTGGAGTGCCCCTCTAGCAATGTAGCACTATGGTTGGGAAAAGTGCTCTGGCCATCTTTGCTTAATGCTCCCTATGATATAGAAATAAAAATGAGTGCGACTGCTATGCCTTGGACAACTGCAGCGGGTCCACTTCCTACAGAATGAGTAGGATTGCTAATGCTTTCAAACAGGATCCCACACTTGAATCCCTTGGAATGAGGCATCACAAGAAAGGCCTCCAAATCTTCCCTTTCACAAAACCTCTACATCTCTTCAAAGGAGAGCTCCACTCTGTGGATAGTTTGAGTGAAGTATCATCTCAAAGCTATTCATGAAAACACCATATCCTGACTGGCAATTTATTGCAACTTCATAGCAACACATCACTGAAGTGATATAAAGCCTTTATATCATTGCTGTTCATTTGGCACAGTGGTGATTGAATGATTAGAGAATGCTACAAATCATTCCTGAGGAAATGACCTTAGTCACTTTGCATGGGCCTAATTGTAATGACCTCTAGTTGCATGCATTTAGTGCCATTGATTTATTTATCATATATATGTACCGTAAACCTCTGCATCCTTATTTCAAAGTTCCACCATTTTCAATGGAACTTTCATCGTTGTTCCTATTCCAGCCCTAGAAATCAGATGGGGAAGGTAACAAAGAAAACAGACACAGCTGCATGCAAAAGCTTAAGTATGCACATTTCAATAAATCATTATGTGAACAGAAATCCACACAACTACTACAGAAAATGGACTTCAACTTCCAAAATTCCCCAGTCATCCTGCTGAATCAAGTGAGCCAGCCTGATAAATAAGTGCACAAATTACTGTCAAACACCAGGAGAGATCAGGAGATTCAGGCAGTTCAAATGAGTATAAAGATTTATTGCAAACTTAAGCTGTCCACAAGAATCTGACCAACTAGCAGTAAAGGGAAATGAGTGGGAAATAAGAAAGGCATTCAATGTGGGCTGAACTTAGGTCTCTTGTGATCACACAAGGACTCCCGACTTATGATGCATTTGATCCCTCCTTCCTATAATTACTTAGTCACAGTCTCATATATTAAAATGAAGTGGCCTGAATTTCTTCTTAACTTATATAATGTGTTTCCAATTTCTAGAAAGCAAAAAATTTAATATGAAAATTATATGCAAGTCTTCTGTCCTCTTATTTTGGTGATGTGTCTCCTGCCTCCCCCCACCTTACACTTTATAATAAGTGGCTAGTAAACCAATTGGATAAGCCTAAGTATCTTGGAAGTAGAGTTTAGTGAAACTTTGGTGACCGCTGGGATCACGTAAATTATTTAACACCCATGTGCAAAAATGCATCTTATAAGTACATGATTATAATGACAAATGCAGCAGACATTAAAAGGTTATAAACTATGGTTATAAGTATCCTATTGAAGGGTCAGACTCAGTAGTGATCTATTGCAATTGATTAACAATTTTTCAAACTCTTTTATTAACCATTAATCAGTCCTTTATAAACTATTTATAAGAGGTACCTCTGTGAAATCTCGCTGAGGGATATAATTCTACATTGTGTGCAGGAAAAAAAAATTGTCAGGGAATCAGCAGTCACAAGGGGACATCAGTGACCCAGATAACCCTCCGAGGTTAAAAGGCAGTTGACTCTAATTAGAAAATGGGTGGCCCACAAAGTATATTTCTAGAAGGCAGGTTCTGTAGCACAGTTGATTTAAAATAGAGCCACAACATGAGAGAAAGTAGTAATTGGTATCTGGCTGTGTATGTGGAACCCCATAGTACATAGTACATAGAACCCCTTTCAGATATCTGCCCATGTGTCTCAGCTACCATACTGTGAGATCCTAGGCCTGTTTTCTTGTAAGCCTTCCATGAGCATGACATGCACCTGGTGACAGGAGTTGAACCACACTTGTTGGACTTAATCCTTATATTTAGAGAAACAGAGAATTTCTGCCTCTTCAGATTTTGATGGAACCACTTCCCAGAATTCCTCATAATTGCCTCTCTTACCTGGGACTTGAAGTTCAGCAACACATGAATCTCAGAGGTTCTGTTTTAAGATCTTGGCATCTTCCTTAGAAAGAACCAAACCTGGATCCCCTTTGCTATGTGTGCTTGAATTCAGATGTTGGGAACAAAGCCGGTTTGGTTTATTTGTTTATTTGTATCCTATGACTTCTTATTGATATTGTTTCCTGATTGCTTATTTGTACCCTATGAGTATCATTACGTGTTTCATCTTATCATTCTTGACAAATTTATCTTGTATTTTTATGTACACTGAGAGCACATGCACCAAAGACAAATTCCTTG